>JADRCH010000147.1:3583598-3780556 GCA_019843965.1 Rhynchomys soricoides | reverse complement strand
CTGTGAGCCTGTGAGCCTGTGAGCCTGTGAGCCTGTGAGCCTGTGAGCCTGTGAGCCTGTGAGCCTGTGAGCCTTTGAGGTTGGGAGTGTCAGCACTCCGCGGTCAGCTCCAGGCCCAGATGGAAACTAGAAGGATCATGTCCCCAGCTATCCAGTGGTTCCTGCATTCCTTGGACCCCTGGTGGGTCTCAGTCGGTAAAGGTATTGGGGAAGTAGTGGTGGTCCTGGATGTGAGCCTGGATGTGTCAGCACTCTTGAGGGTCAAGCTTTCCCTGGGTGGGATGGGAATGTGGAGGGCTATAGCAGTGTCAGTTCCTTGCCGCAGGTCTGTGTGAAAGTTTCAGTTTACAAGTTTGGTTTTGTTTTTTTAAAAAAAAAAAAAACAAAACATATACTGAAGGTCGAATTGTTTCTCTAACATTTTCTTAATATATTGTGGTTATAGGAATGCTACTGACTTTTATGTGTTAATTTTATATTCTGCTCCTTTACAGGTCTAAGTATCTTCAGATAAGAGGTTTACCAGGTTTATATGTTTACTAGAGCCAAGAGTTTCTGGTATATTCCTGTGGTCTTTTGCCTGCTACCATCAGCAATCACCAGGTGACTTCATTTTTTAAAAATCTGGACAGTTGGTGGCAACCATTCTCTGGAGAGTGATTAATGGTAACTGGATAAAGAAAAGACATGTTTGTGAAACAGTGTTTACAGGGACAATGAGCGGACATACAAAGCACTCATGTTTCTGTTCTAAATTTTTCTCATTCCATTAGCAGTTTGCTGGGGACTTCAAAATGGAGTTCAGAAACTGTAAGCATCTAGCTACCTTCACATGTGTGGGGAAAGTTTTATGTCTCACCTGCTCTAAAATCACATTGGAAAGATGATTAAGTCACAGGCTCTGTCAATGAATTTGAGTCTTTAGAGAGAAACGTTGTATGAGATAATAGGGATGGCTGTCCTGCTCCCAGGCTTCTGGTAGACCTCAGCTACTGACACATGAGTAGAAGTGGGTACTTGAAATGCCATACAGTAGGTGACATCTTGAAAGAAGTCCTTCTCAGTTCTGTGCACATTTTCATAATAAAAAGCATTCAAAAAGTCTCTGAAAGATTAGCTGAGGGATTGTTCAGTGAGAAAATTCCTGCCCCAGCATCAAAGAAATAACTAAACCTGGTAGAGATATCAGGAAATAGTCTTATCATAATATCTTCAAGACTGTTGGCTCTTGCAGTGACTCATAAATTTTTTCAAGATAAATAAGTAGGGCCTGTAACAATAGTTGGTACAGAAACATGTTGGTGGCCAAATCCAACCATTTAAGAACAATTCCTGAGGCACAGACTGTAGAAGGAAAGAACTCACATAATTGTCCTCTGACCTACACTTGTACACTATAGCATGCACATATACATGGCAGGAAGGAAGGGAGGAGGGAATTAAGGAGGGAAGGACAGAAGAAATGGTAGTAAATTTAAGGTGAAAACATCTAGTAGGCATCAGGTTCTTTGGATCCCACTGAAATCCATGCTTCTGCTTCATGATCTATTGAAAAAAAAATAAAGAACCAGAACTTAACCATACATGGAAATGAATCAAACCATTAAGATACAAAAGAAACATAATTTGATCCATATTGACTGGATGTTTATTTAATTTTCCGTTTTCAAATGTTTTGTTAATAGAATTAGCAAATAATTTTTCCTATAAAAATTATGCTCAATATTGTAATGTTAATAGTCACAAGCTTTGTGAGCAGTCACTTGCCTGAGGGGAGAACTTGTAAGCCTCACCATGTATAAATACTTGTAAGCCTCACCATGTATAAATATCTCTGGTCCCCACAGGTTTTGGGAGAGTACATTTGCTCACTATTTCCTAAGTCTAAAAGTGAAGTGAAAATCATGAAGCTGAGCCTGTGTCTTCTGATTATTCTGGCTGTTTGTTCCTATGAAGGTGAGTATTATTTATGATTAATCCAGCCACAGCTCCTGGTACATTTGCCTCTTTGAACAGTTGGTAAGTTTCTGTGTGATAAGGCTGAGTCTGGAAAAGATCAATAATTTAAAAATTCTCCCAACCCTTTTATTAGCCATCCTTTACAAAATCTCAGAAATATTCAACTAATTTTCTTCTATATAAGAAGGTTGCCATGCAGTGGTGAACCACACCTTTAATCCCAGCATGAGGGAGGCAGAGTCAAGCAGATTTCAGAGTTCGAGGCCAACCTGATCTACAGAGTGAGTTCCAGGACAGGCAGGGGTACACAGAGAAACCCTGTCTCAAAAAAAAAAAGGGTTGATGGGGCTGAGGGTGTGGAATGAGCCAACATTAGGAACAAAGTTTAGGAATTAATTTTTATCAAAGAGATTCAGTTGTACTATTTTTTACTTTCTTGTATGTGGGAAGGTGACTTGAGACAGCTCTCTGTTCCTAACAGTCAATGTTCTCTGAATCTGTAAATCATGCATCCGAAAATCTTTCAACAAGTCTGTGAGGAGAAGCAAGTCAGAGTAGTCTGGTCAGTGCACTGGATGATATACACTGTGTGGTTATTACCAGTCTGATGTCTGGTTATTTAATTAACTAATTTTCATCGACAATCCATTTACACATAAACAGAACATTCCTATGAGCTTTATGCCTTCAAAATGAAGCAAGTCTCATAGGAAGTTACTCTCTCTTTCCTTTTTGTAACTCCTGTTTGCCTAAGTATTCCTCATCAGCCTACAATTTTTTCCTACAGTTTGATGGAGTCTCCTTAAGGCTCGTACCAGACCCTATTCAGGCACCTCCTAAGCATAATATTGAAATGTCCCTGGGAAAACTGGGTCTGATGGCACATCCCTGTAATCCAATCTAGATGAGGCTAAAATATGAGTATCTTGTGTCTGTGGCCAGCCCAGGCAATCTGTGGAGATTTAGTTTTTGTTGTTGTTTATTTGTTTTCAAGAGATTTTATGAAAATGTGGAGCCTAGATTAGGAAAGTTGATGTCTTCAGTTCTACTAAAATATTTATCATAGATATTTACAATCCATAAGATAGGTATCAGTTTGCCCACTCACCCTTCCCAGAATCTAAGCATCATTGTGCAAAAGCAAAGCTTTTTCCAGGTTCTCAGATGTGCCTTTGTGTGAGTCAAAAATGATTGACCTTGTAATTTTAGCTCTTTACCTTGAACGTACATGATGCTATGACCTAATTCTGTCAATTTCAAAAATGTCATCCCTCTAGACATAAGCAGTCTACTCACTTTTTACTTTTCCTGTCTCTTGTAAAATTCCAATTCTGGTACTCATGTCATATTGGATGACACAAAAAAATCCTTTTTTCAACATTTCAAGACTCATAAATATGCTACTGAAGATTCAGTCAAACCTGAATATTTAATGCTAAAAAGGGGAATTTCAGGAAGCCATAGATGCTTAGGAAGTCATAGATGTTGACTAAAATACAGAAACATACAGAGCCAACAATAATCTTTCTTCAGTCTTTTGCTGTGTGATTTTGAGGAATTCATGCAGTTTCAAGAGTGAGCTACAATATTTTATATATTCTGTCCAGTCTGGAGTCTCCAATCAGAAAGGAAGATGAAAATAAAATTATAAATGAAAAGTATCCAGGTGGTGCTGGCACTGGGAGTCAGAGGCAGGTAGATATTTGTAAAGTTGCAGCTCCAGGCTAGGGTGCTCTACAGAGGGTATTCCAAGAGAGCCAGGGATATACAGAAAAGCTCTGTCAACAAAACAAAACAGTAATTTTGATTAAATAAACTCTTTTTCTTTCTTCGTACACTTTCCAGCTAATGCCATCCAGGCAGTCTGCGAAGCTGTTGCTCATGAAAGCCTAAGTTTTTTACTAAAGAGTAACGAAGAACTGAGGATGGAACTTGAGAGTTATGATGCACCTCCAGCAGCTGTCAAAGCAACACTGGAAGTGAAGAGTTGTGTGAACCATATTAGCTATAAAGACAGATTTACAGTAGCAGAAATGTTGGTATGTTCATTTTGCTTTACACTCTAAAAGGGCCACTAATGAAGTTAACCTGACATTCTGTGGAGGAATACATGGATGGCAGGAAAAGACAGGACATCAGTGATAGGTTGCTTCATGAATACACTGCTGAACTGAGTTCAGTTGTAAACAGTAGTTGGGATAAGTATCTCCTTCTAGAGTTTCAGCCTAGATACCACACTCTTGTGGCATCCTAACAAGGACAAATAGGGCCCTACAAAAGGAGGTTTAATGGCTAACTCTATTGTCAGTTTGCTGGGGACTTTGCTGAAATTAACATCTACACAATAAATGGACATTAATTTCACTGAATACCATGGGAAATGTTGGTAAATTAAAATCCCACGGTGGGGGGGGGGGAGCTGGAGACAACCCCTTTAAGCGAAAATTATTGGCAGGATGTATTTTTCTGCCAAATTTGCTGGCTCTGCCAGGAGTCTGTGAACCTCCTGTTTCCAATACTTCTTACCCACATTTGCCCTGAGTCTCCCAGGTTATCCCATTGGAAGGAAGGTAGAGTCCACAATTCTAAATCATCAGAAAAAGATATTCCTGGGGAGCAGGGGACACATGGACATTGTTGAGTCCACTTAAAGTGTATCCTTCTGAATTTGGGAAGAGTTTCCACTAATATGCATTATTTGATGTTATTTTCCCTAACAAACTTTGTGTTTTCACTTCTCTCTTTCCAATGTCCCTTCATGGTCTCTTATGTTTGTTAATTTTTCTTCTACTGGAACTGTCTGACTCTCCTTGCATTTCTTACCTTAATTTCTGTTTATTTCTAGGCACATATTTTATTGGAATGTGATGTAAAAGGATGGGTAGAAACATATTATCCTGATATAGATTTCGACTACATGAACTGATTTTCCTGCTTCAATGTGAGAGTTTCAAAGTCTTGCACCAATAAATTATTTTCCTTGCATTTTGCCATCTGTCTGTTGTTATCCTAAGCCTCAGGTTTTATATTGAATGGGCTTTGATAATCAAAGGAACAGATAAACAAATAAATGAACAAATAAATGGCATTTTCAGTAATGGTAATATGTAACAGAGTAGTCTGTACTGTGCCTGTTCAAGCATCATCCTGTATTACCCTGCAAGTAAGTTCCACATTTCTGTGGCCATAAATAAAAATGATCAAAGATGATGACAAACACTGGCCTCTTCTGTGGCCACTGTACTAATTGCTCTGTCTCATTTCTATCCCTGCTCAATGTGCCATTCACTGCCCAGGCATGCCAATTCACCATCTTCCCCATTCAACCTATGATAATTTTTATGAAAAGCTCCATATTCTAAAATAAAACCTCTAGATGTCATAAGCTCCACTGAAGTAGATCCACCGTTTTCTCCATTTCTGCCATAAAATTCAGTACATCTTCTCAATAATTCAAATATGCAAGCTTGTATTCTAGTCAAAACCACATATTCATAATTAATGGCTCTCCTTCATGTCACTCTGAATATTTTCACATTTTTCTCCAGTAAAGCAATCATGGCTTTGTCCCACATCAGGACAAAGGGGAAAATGAAAGAGAAGAAAAAGTTGGGGTTTTAGGGATGCCTAGTACCTAAGGTTCTAAACATGGTTCATATCTTCCAGGTGATCAGGGCCTTGCTCTGCAAGAGAGTATGAAAGTGCTTTAGAAAGTTCAGGCTACTGACATCCCTGCCCTTTATGGCTGAGCAGGAAACAAAGTAAAACAAAAAACTCTTCTGACACTTTGATACAATCACCAACCACACAAACAATATACATCAGCATAAATGTTTCAAAAAGGTGATTTCCCAAACACACTACATGTAATGCAAAAGAAACTGACATAGAATGTTTAATGAAAAAGAACAGTATATCTTAAAACCACTGTGTGTAGCACAGAAGTCAAAACTTGAGGAGACAGGTGAAAAATAGGCTTAATAAAAGTCAGAAAATATTTTTCATTCTTTTTTTTTAATCACATTACTTTTTAATCATGAAAATGAAATATGTATTTTATTTACAGAGAGGATCTTCCTATGTAGCCTAGGTTCACCTCATAATTCTGATTAGCATATATAAAAGTTCATGAATCTTATTCCAAGAATCAAGTAACAACATTGGGCCAGGGAGCAGCTCCTATCAATGCTTGGACATTTCTTGAAACTCAAGTCACCAGCCTTGTGTCACAGGAGGGATCTGCAGAAGCCAGACTTGGGAAACTCATTCAGACTTTTTTTTTTTGATGGCATGGCATGAAAACATCAGCACTCTAAAGAAGACTTTAGTACTAGGAATTAAGTCCCAAACAGTCTGGACCATAGAAATCAGTTCCAGAAAGGACAAGATGTCAATCTGCCAAGGACCCAGGCATTTGTTTAGTTGGTAGAAGCCAGAAAATATTTTCAAATTAAAACTATATCAAACTCAAGAAGACACAGAAGCTCACTTCATGTCTACACTTATATTTGGTTGACTGGGAGAATTTCAACATAGGAAATGTCTTCCTCAAATACCAAACCAAACCAAAAAACAGTAAGTTGTCTCAAAGTAGAGGGAATAAAATTGAAACCTATCAAAGACACTTCTGGGTAATATGTCAGACAAAAAGCTGCTTCCTTGTAACCCTGTGAAGAAAACACAGAAGAGAAAAAGGAGAGGAAATCAAGTGTGGTAGCCTATACCTTTAAGACTGTACCCTTGAAGTATGCTAAGAAAAATATGCAACTTGTCAAAAAGAAACCAATCACAGGTCACTCCTGCTACGCAGCTTTCAGGTGGTAGAATTGAAAGCAGTGAGTTGCTCTCACAAGCTCAACCCTGCAGTTTGCCTTAAGTCCTGCAGTCTGGACAAACCCAAATCTTTACAAGGTTACAAACCAGTTTCAAGTCAATATGGCTGAGAGTACAGGGACTCAGTACCATATTGAAAGGAAACCCTCCATTTGAAACCAACTTTCCAGAGGGGCCTGAGAATGGATGACAAGTAGGAGTCTGGGAGACTGAATTTGACTTTGTTATTGCAGGGTCAGATATAGTCCTGGGAGGCAGTTACAGAGGACAGGAGGCATACACTCAGACTGAAAACTCAGCTCTCTAGGCATCACTGTCTGGTCTGCAAAATGCTTAGGGAAAGGGTTACCTGAATTCAGTGGTTGGGATCATACCTCATCTCTTGAATAACTTTTCAGATGATACTTACTCATCACTGAATTATTTTTAATGTTTTTACATTTAAAAATCCTAACATGGTCATTAAAATATGCTTAACTTTTCCTTTTAATTTTCTTTTCAATTTTTCTATTTTTTAAATTTGTGCCCCATTTTCTTGTTTTCATTTTCTTTCTTCCTTTCTTTTACGGAAGATGTTTTTTGAGACAGAGTTTCTCTGTGTAGCCCTAAATTTCCTGGAACTCACATTGTAGACAAGAGTGGTATCAAACTCAGGAAGATTTGCCTGCCTCAATGTCCCAAGTACTGGGACTAATGGTATGTCCATGCTGATATTTTAAGTGGCATGGTCTCCTGCAGGGCTTGTGAAACTAACCACAGCTGCTGTGAGTTCATTTGCACAATAGCCTTGTCATTTTCATAAGATAGCATTCTTTCAGCACTCATCTGTATCCTCCAGCCCTTATAATCTAACTTCAGATAATAGGGACAGGTTGATACACATGTCTTATCTAAGACTGAACACTAACATTACTATTACTTACTATTAACCCTTGACACCTTGCAAGTCTCTGCATTAACCACAGCCTACTGCAAAAAGAAACTTCATTGACCAAGACCTAGAGCAACACACACACACACATACACACACACACACACACACACACACACACACACGTGTGTGTATATAATCTCCAACATTCAGAAGGCAGTTTGTTAGAAGAGCAATTATCAAAGTAACAATACTTGGTCCCTGTTAGGTACTATGACTTCTTTAGCCATTGGTTTTGACCAGGTTTACTGTAGGAGATATGAATTCCCTCCTATGAAGTATGCTCCAAATCCAGTCATAAAGTGGTTAGTTATCCCAATAACATCCATGTCACTAGTATATCTCTGGGCATATTTTGCCTGGCAAGCTGACATTGTATTCTGCAGGCTACATTGCTGGGTAAGGCCATTTTTTCTTTTATTTTCTATTTGTTTCCCTTATTTAACCCTATTACACCTTTATCTTTCCAATTACCCTGCCTACTTTCTTTCTCTTTCTCACTTACTATACTCATATTTGTCCTAAGTGATTTTTAACTTCATAACACATATTACATAAAGCATTAAGTTTTTCATATCTTTGGTTTATAGTTGCTAGTTACATATTAATAGGCTTCAGCCTATTAGTTTATATGGTGTGAATACTAGCAGCACCTCACTATAACATCTGTTCTAGCCTATCTGCTTAGCACGGCTTCTCCTGGCTCAACTGTCTCCTTTTTTTTTTTGATACTTGAAATGTAAATACATTTCAAATGTTTCCCCCTTTCCAGATCTCCCCTTTGGAATCTCCCTATTCCCTCCCCCCACCCCTGCCTCTATCTGGGTATTCCTCCACCCACCCAACCTCCCACTGTCTGCTTCCCTCCTTGGTATTCTCCTATATTGGAGTATCTAACACCCTCTGACCTAAGGGCCTCTGCTCCCCCTGATGGCTAACAAGACCCTCCTCTGCCGCATATGTGGCCAGCACCATGTGTCCCTCCATGTGTATTCTTTGGTTGGTGATGCAGTCTCCTGGACTATGAGGAGTCAGGCCAGTTGCCAGGGTTGCTCCCTCCCTGGGGCTGCGAACTCCCTCAGCTCCTTCAGTCCCTTCTCCAACTCCTCCTTCTGGGACCTCACACTTGAACTACAATTGCTGTGAAGTGACTATTGGGTATTTCGAACTTTTGGGCTAATACCTACTTATCAGTGAGTACATACCATGTTCATTCTTTTGTGACTGCGTTACCTCACTCAGGATGATATTTTCAAGTTCCATCCATTTGCCTGCGAATTTCATGAAGTCATTGTTTTTAATAGCTGAGTAGTATTCCATTGTGTAAATGTACCACATTTTCAGTATCCATTCTTCTCTTGAGGGACATCTGGGGTGTTTCCAGTTTCTGGCTACTATAAATATGGCTGCTATGAACATAGTGGAACATGTGTCTTTATTACATGTTGGAGCTTCTTCTGGGTACAGGTCCAGGAGTGGTATAGCTGGGTCTTCAGGTAGTATTATGTTCATTTTTCTGAGGGAACACCAAACTGATTTCCAGAGAGGGTGTATCAGCTTGCATCCCACCAGCAATGGAGGAGTGTTCCTCTCTCTCCACATCCTTGCCAGGATCTGCTGTCAACTGAGTTTTTGATCTTAGCCATTCTGACTGGTGTGAAGAGGAATCTCAGGGTTGTTTTGATTTGCATTTCCCTGATGATTAAGGATGTTGAACATTTCTTTAGGTGCTTCTCAGCCATTCGAGTTTCCTCAGTTGAGAATTTTCTGTTTAGCTCTGTTCCCCATTTTTTGATAGGGTTATTTGGATCTCTGGAGTCTAGCTTATTGAGTTCTTTGCATACATTGGATATTAGCCCTCTATCGGACATAAGATTGGTAAAGATCTTTTCCCAATCTATAGGTTGCCATTTTGTCCTATTTACAGTGTCCTTTGCCTTACAGAAGCTTTGTAATTTTATGAGGTCCCATTTGTCGATTCTTAATCTTAGAGCATAAGCCATTGGTGTTCTGTTCAGGAACTTTTCCACTGTGCCCATGTGTTCAAGATTTTTCCCCACTTTCTCTTCAATTAGATTCAGTGTATCTGGTTTTATGTGGAGGTCCTTGATCCACTTGGACTTGAGCTTTGTACAGGGAGATGGGAATGGATCATTTTGCAATCTTCTACATGTAGACCACCAGTTGATCCAGCACCATTTGTTGAAGATGCTGTCTTTTTTCCACTGGATGGTTATAGCTCCTTTGTCAAAGAACAAGTGACCATAAGTGTGTGGGTTCATTTCTGGGTCTTCAATTCTATTCCATTGGTCTACCTGCCTGGCACTGCACCAATACCATGCAGTTTTTATCACTACTGCTCTGTAGTACAGCTTGAGGTCAGGGAGGCTTATTACCCCAGAAGTCATTTTATTGTTGAGAATTGTTTTTGCTATCCTGGGTTTTTTGTTATTCCATATGAGTTTGAGAATTGCTTTTTCTAGGTCTATGATGAATTGAGTTGGAATTTTGATGGAGATTGCATTGAATCTATAGATTGAATTGAATCCATGAGCATAGGAGATCTTTCCGTTTTCTGAGGTCTTCTTCTATTTCTTACTTCAGAGACTTGAAGTTCTTGTCATACAGATCTTTCACTTGTTTGGTTAGTGTCACACCAAGTGATTTTGTATTGTTTGTGATGATTGTGAAGGGTGTCATTTCCCTAATTTCTTTCTCAGCTTGTTTATCCTTTGAGTATAGGAAGGCTACTGATTTGCTTGAGTTAATTTTGTATCCAACAACTTTGCTGAAAGTGTTTATCAGCTGTAGCAGATCTCTGGTGGAGTTTTTCAGGTCACTTAGTATACCATCATATCATCTGCAAATAGTGATATTTTGATTTCTTCCTTTCCAATTTGGATCCCTTTGACCTCCTTTTGTTATCTAATTGCTCTAGCTAGAAATTCAAGTACTATATTGAATAGATAGGGAGAGAGAGGGCAGCCTTGCCTAGTTCCTGATTTTAGTGGGATTACTTCGAGTTTCTCTCCATTTCGTTTGAGGTTGGCCACTGGTTTGCTGAATATTGCTTTTACTATGTTTAGGTCTGCTCCTTGAATTCCTAATCTTTCCAAGACTTTTATCATGAAGGAATGTTGAATTTTTTCAAATGTTTTTTCAGCATCTAATGAAATGACAATGTGGTTTTTTCTTTGAATTTATTTATGTAATAGATTACATTGATGGATTTCTGGGTATTGAACCATCTCTGCATCCCTGGGATGAAGCCTACTTGATCATGGTGAATGATCGTTTTGATGTGTTCTTGGATTTGGTTTGCAAGAATTTTATTGAGTATTTTTGCATCGATATTCATAAGGGAAAGTGGTCTGAAGTTTTCTTTGATTGTTGGGTCTTTGTGAGGTTTTGATATCAGTGTAACTGTAGCTTCATAGAATGAATTGGGTAGTGTTCCTTCTGTACCTATTTTGGGGAATAGATTGAAGAGTATTGGTATTATGCCTTCTTTGAAAGTCTGATAGAATTCTGCACTGAACCCATCTGGTCCTGAGCTTTTTTCAGTTGGGAGACTTTTAATGACTGCTTCTATTTCTTTAGGGGTTATCTAACTGTTTAGATGGTTTATCTAATCCTGACTTAACTTTGGTATTTGGTATCTGTCTAGAAACTTGTCCATTTCATCCAGATTTTCAATTTTGTTCAGTGTAGGCTTTGTAGTAGAATCTGATGACTTTTTAAATTTCCTCAGAATCTGTTGTTATACCTCCCTTTTCATTTCTAATTTTGTTAATTTGGATACTGTCTCTGTTCCCTCTGGTTAGTCTGGCTAAGGGTTTATCTATCTTGTTGATTTTCTCAAAGAACTAGCTCTTGGTTTTATTGATTCTTTGTATAGTTCTTTTAGTTTCCACTTGGTTAATTTCAGCCCTTAATTTGATTATTACCTGCCTTCTACTCCTCTTGGGTGTATTAGGTTCTTTTTATTCTAGAGCTTTCAGGTGTGCTGTTAAGCTGCTAGTATATGCTCTCTCCAGTTTCTTTTTTGAGGCACTCACAGCTATGAGTTTTCCTCTTAAAACTGCTTTCATTGTGTCCCATATGTTTGGTTACGTTGTACTTTCATTTTCATTAGGAAGTCTTTAGTTTCTTTCTTTATTTCTTCCTTGACCAAGATATCATTGAGTACAGCATTGTTCAGCTTCCATGTGTATGCGGACTTTCTGTTGTTTTTGTTGCCATTGAAGACCAGCCTTATTCCATAGTTATCTGATAGGAGGCATGGAATTATTTCAATCTTCTTATACTTGTTGAGGTTTGTTTTGTGATCAATTATATGATCAATTCTGGAGAAGGTAGCATAAGGGGCTGAGAAGAATCTATATTCTTTTGATTTAGGATGAAATGTTATAGATATCTGTTAAATCCATTTGGTTCATAACATCTGTTAGTTTCACTGTGTCTGTTTAGTTTGTGTTTCCAAGTCTGTCCATTGATGATAGTGAGGTGTTGAAGTCTCCCACTATTATCGTGTGAGGTGCAGTGTGTGCTTTGAGCTTTAGTAAAGGTTCTTTTATGAATGTGGGAGCCCTTGCATTTGGAGCATAGATGTTCAGAATTGAGAGTTCTTCTTGGTGGATTTTTTCTTTGATGAGTATGAAGTGTCCTTCCTTATGTTTTTTGATGACTTTTGGTTGAAAGTCGATTTTATCCGATATTAGAATGGTTATTCCAGCCTGTTTCCTGGAGCCATTTGCCTGGAAAATTGTTTTCCAGCTCCTTAGTCTGAGCTAGTGTTTGTCTTTAACATGGAAGTGCATTTCCTGGATGCAGCAGAATGCTGGCTCCTGTTTATGGATCCAGTCCGTCAGTCTATGTCTTTTTATTTGGGAACTGAGTCCATTGTTATTAAGAGATATTAAAGAATAGTGATTCTGCTTCCTGTTATTTTCAATGTTGTTTTGATGTTTGTGTGGCTATCTTCTTTTAAGTTTTTTGAAAGATTACTTCCTTGCTTTCTCTTGGGTGTAGTTTCCTTCCTTGAGTTGGCATTTTATATCGATTATTCGTTTCAGGGCTGGATTTGTGGAAAGATACTGTGCAAATTTGAATTTGTCATAGAAAATTTTGGTTTCACCACCTATCATTATTGAGTTTTGCTGGGTTTAGCAGCCTGGGCTGGCATTTGTGTTCTCTTAGAATGTGTAGGAGATCTGCCCAGGATCTTCTAGCTTTCATAGTCTCTGGTGAGAAATGTGGTGTAATACTTATAGGTCTGCCTTTATATGTTACTTCCCTTTTTTCCTTCACTGCTTTTAATATTCTTTCCTTATTTTGTATATTTGGTGTTTTGACTATAATGTGACAAGAGGAATTTCTTTTCTGGTCCAGTCTATTTGGAGTTCTGTAGTCTTCTTGTATATATTTTTTTATTATTTTCATATTTTATTTACATTTCAATTGTTTCCCCCTTTTCAGATCTCCCCTTTGGGACCTCCCCATTCCTTTCACCCTCCCCGTGCCACTATGGGGATATTCTCCAACTCACCCTCCGACCCACCCATCCACTCTCATCTTTCCTCCTAGTCATTCTCCTATACTGGGGGATCTAACACGCTCAGGCCCAAGGGCCTCACATCCCCCTGACGGATAACAAGACCCTCCTCTGGCACATTTGTGGCCAGCACCATAGGTCCCTCCATGTATATTCTTTAGTTGGTGGATCAGTCTCCAGAAGTATCGGGGGGTCAGGCAAGTTGCCACTATTGCTACCTCCCTGGGGCTGCAGACTCCCTCAGCTCCTTCAGTTCTCCATCTGGGACCTCACACTCAGTACTACTGTTGCTGCAAAGTGACACTTGGGTATTTCAAACTTTTGGGCTAATAACCACTTAACAGTGAGTACATACCATGTTCATTCTTTTGTGACTGTGTTACCTCGCTCAGGATGATATTTTCAAGATCCATATATTTGTCTACGAATTTCATGAGGTCATTGTTTTTAATAACTGAGTAGTATTCCATTGTGTAAATGTACCACATTTTCTGTATCCATTCCTCTGTGGAGGGACATCTGGGTTGTCCAATTTCTGGCTATTATAAATATGGCTGCTATGAACATAGTGGAACATGTGTCTTTATTACATGTTGGAGCATCTTCTGGGTATATGCCCAGGAGTGGAATAGCTGGGTCCTCAGGTAGTATTATGTTCATTTTTCTGAGGGTCCCCCAAACTGATTTCCAGAGAGTCTGTATCAACTGGCATTCCCACCAGAAATAGAGGAGTGTTCCTCTTTCTCCACATCCTCGCCAACATCTGCTGTCACCTGAGGTTTTGATCTTAGCCATTCTGACTGGTGTGAGGTGAAATCTCAGGGTTGTTTTGATTTGCATTTCCTTGATGACTAAGGATGCTGAACATTTCTTTAGGGGCTTCTCGGCCATTTAAGTTTCCTCAGTTGAGAATTCTCTGTTTAGCTCACTTCCCCATTTTTTGACAGGGTTATTTGGATCTCTGGAGTCTAGCTTCTTGTGTTCTTTGTATACATTGGGTAATAGCCCTCTATCAGACGTAGGATTGGTAAAGATCTTTTCCCAATGTGTAGGTTGCCGTTTTGCCCTATTTACAGTGTCCTTTGCCTTACAGAAGCTTTGTAATTTTATGAGGTCCCATCTGTCAATTCTTGATCTTAGAGTACAAGCTATTTGTGTTCTGTTCGAGAACATTTCCCCTATGCCCAAGTGCTCAAGACTCTTCCCCACTTTCTCTTCTATTATATTCAGTGTATCTGGTTTTATGTGCAGGTCCTTGATCCACTTGGACTTGAACTTTGTACAAGGAGATAGGAATGGATCAATTCGCAATCTTCTATGTGTAGAACACCGTTGATCTAGCACCATTTGTTGACGATGCTGTCTTTTTACCACTGTATGGTTTTAGCTCCTTTGTCAAAGTTCAAGTGTCCATATATGTGTGGGTTCATTTCTGGGTCCTCAATTCTATTCCATTGATCTGCCTGTCTGTCACTGTACCAATACCATGCAGTTTTTACCACTACTGCTCTGTACTACAGCTTGAGGTCAGGGAGGCTGATTCCCCCAGAAGACCTTTTATTGTTGAGGATAGTTTTTGCTATCCTGGGTTTTTTGTTATTAAATATAAATTTGAGAATTGCTCTTTCTAGGTCTATGAAGAATTTAGTTGGGATTTTGATGGGAATAGCATTGAATCTGTATATTGCTTTAGAAGAATGACCATTTTAACTATGTTAATCCTGCAGATCCATGAGCATGGGAGATCGTTCCATCTTCTGAGGTCCTCTTCGATTTCTCTCTTCAGAGACTTGAAGTTCTTGTCATACAGATCTTTCACTTGTTTGGTTAGAGTCACACCAAGATATTTTATATTGTTTGTGACAATTGTGAAAGGTGTTATTTCCCTAATTTCTTTCTCAGCCTGTTTATCCTTCAAGTATAGGAAGGCCACTGATTTGCTTGAGTTAATTTTGTATCCAGCCACTTTGCTGAAGTTGTTTATCAGCTGTGGCAGATCTCTGGTGGAGTTTTCCAGGTCACCTAAGTATACCATCATATCATCTGCAAATAGTGATATTTTGATTTTTTCCTTTCCAATTTGTACCCCTTGACTTCCTTTTGTTGCCTGATTGCTCTAGCTAGAACTTCAAGTACTATATTGATTAGGTAGGGAGAGAGAGGGCAGCCTTGTCTAGTCCTTGATTTTAGTGGGATTGCTTCAAGTTTCTCTCCATTTAGTTTGATGTTGGCCACTGGTTTGATGTATATTGCTTTTACTAAGTTTAGGTATGCTTCTTGAATTTCTGATCTTTCCAAGACTTTTATCATGAAGGGATGTGGAATTTTGTCAAAGGCTTTTTTAGCATCTAATGAAATGACCATGGGGTTTTTTTTCTTTGAGTTTGTGTATGTAGTGAATTACATTGATGGATTTCCGGGTATTAAACCATCCCTGCATCCCCGGGATGAAGCCTACTTGATCATGGTGAATGATTGTTTTGATGTGTTCTTGGATTTGTTTTGCAAGAATTTTATTGTGTAGTTTTGCATCAATATTCATAACGGAAATTGGTCTGAAGTTTTCTTTTATTGTTGGGTCTTTGTGGGGCTTCGGTATCAGTGTAACTGTGGCCTCATAGAATGAATTGGGTAGTGTTCCTTCCATTTCTATTTTATGGAATAGCTTGAAAAGTATTGGTATTAGGTCTTCTTTGAAGGTCTTATAGAATTCTGCACTGAACCCATCTGGTCCTGGGCTTTTTTTGGTTGGGAGACTTTGAATGACTGCTTCTATTTCTTTAGGGGTTATGGGACTGTTTATATGGTTTATCTGATCCTGATTTAACTTTGGTAATTGGTATCTGTCTAGAAACTTGTCCATTTCCTCCAGATTTTCCAATTTTGTTGCATAGAGGCTTTTGTGGTAGGATCTGATTTTTTTTAATTTCCTCAGCGTCTCTTTTTATATCTCCGCTTTCATTTCTAATTTTGTTAATGTGGATACTGTCTCTGAGCCCTCTGGTTAGTCTGGGTAAGGGATTATCTATCTTGTTGATTTTCTCAAAGAACCAGCTCTTGGTTCTGTTGATTCTTTGTATAGTTCTTTTAGTTTCCACTTGACTGATTTCAGGCCTTAATTTGATTATTCCCTGCCTTCTACTCCTCTTAAGTGTATTAGCTTCTTTTTGTTTCAGAACTTTCAGATGTGCTGTTAAGCTGTTAGTGTATGCTCTCTCCAGTTTCATTGTGGAGTCATTCTGAACTATGAGTTTTCCTCTTAACACTGCTTTCTTTGTGTCCCATAGGTTTGGGTAAGTTGTATTTTCATTTTCATTGAATTCTAGGAAGTCTTTAATTTCCTTCTTTATTTCATCCTTGACCAAGTTATCATTGAGCATTGTTCAGCTTCCATGTGTATGTGGGCTTTCTGTTGTTATTGTTGCCATTGAAGACCAACCTTAATCCGTAGTGATCTAATAGGAGGCATGGGATTATTTCAATTTTCTTATATCTGTTGAGGTTTGTTTTGTGACCAATTATATGATCAATTTTGGAGAAGGTACCATCAGGTGCTGAGAAGAAGGTATAGTCCTTTGATGCAGGATGAAATGTTCTATAGATATCTGTTAAACCCACTTGGTTCATAGCATCTGTTAGTTTCACTGTGTCTCTGTTTAGTTTATGTCTCCAAGATCTGTCCATTGTTGATAGTGGGGTGTTGCACCTCACACACTATTATTGTGTGAGGTGCAATGTGTGCTTTGAGCTTTAGTAGAGTATCTTTTATGAAAGTGGGAGCTCTTGCATTCGGGGCATAGATGTTCCGATTTGAGAGTTCTTCTTGGTAGATTTTTCCTTTGATGAGTAAGACGTGTCCTTCCTCATCCTTTTTGATGAATTTTGGTTGAAAGTCAATTTTATCCAATATTAGAATGGCTAATCCAGCCTGTTTCTTGAGGCCATTTGCTTGGAAAATTGTTTTCCAGCGCTTTACTCTGAGGTAGTGTTTGTCTTTAACACAGAGGTGCTTTTCCTGGATGCAGCAAAATTCTGGGTCCTGTTTATGGATCCAGTCTGTCAGTCTATGTCTTTTTATTGGGGAGTTGAGACCATTGATGTTAGAAGATATTAAAGAATAGTTATTGTTTTTTCCTGTTATTTTTGATATTGTTTATATTGCTTGTGTGGCTATCTTCTTTTGAGTTAGTTGAAAGATTACTTTCTTCCTTTTTCTTGAGTGTAGTTTCCCTCCTTGAGTTGGTGTTTCCCATGTATTATTCTTTGTAGGGCTGTGTTTGTGGAAGCATACTTTGCAAATTTGGATTTGTCAGAATATTTTGGTTTCACCATCAATGATTATTGAGAGTTTTGCTGGGTATAGCAGCCTGGGCTGGCATATGTGTTCTTTTAGAGTCTGTATGTGATCTGCCCAGGATCTTCTAGCTTTCATAGTCTCTGGTGAAAAGTCTGGTGTAATTCTGATAGGTCTGCCTTTGTATGTTACTTGCCCCTTTTCCCTTACTGCTTTTAATATTCTTTCCTTGTTTTGTGTATTTGGTGTTTTGACTATAATGTGATGGAAGGAATTTCTTTTCTGCTCCAGTCTATTTGGCGTTCTGTAGGCTTCTTGTATGCTTATGTTCATCTCTTTCTTTAGGTTAGGGAAGTTTTCTTCTATAATTTTGTTGAAGATTTTTACTGGTCCTTTACATTGGGAGTCTTCACTCTCTTCTATACCTATTATCCTCAGGTTCTGTCTTCTCATTGTATCCTGGATATCTTGGATGTTTTGGGTTAGGAGCTTTTTGAATTTTGTGTTTTCTTTGACTGTTGTGTCCATGTTTTCTATGGTATCTTCCGCACCTGAGATTCTCTCTTCCATCTCTTGTATTCTGTTGGTGATATTAGCATCTACGACTCCTGATTTCTTTCCTATATTCTCTAACTCCAGGGTTGTCTCCCTTTGTGATTTCTTTATTGTTTCTATTTCTGTTTTTAATTCCTGAATGGTTTTGTTCATTTGTTTGATTGTGTTTTCCTGTAATTCTGCCTGTTTGATTGTGTTTTCCTGTAATTCTTCAAGGGATTTTTGTATGTCTTCTTTAAGGGCTTCCAGTTGTTTACCTGTGTTCTCTTGTATTTCTTTAAGGGAGTTATTTATTTCCTTCTTAAAATCTTCTATCATCCTCTTGATAAGTGATTTTAAGTCTGAGTCTTCCTTTTCTGATGTGTTGAGGTATCCATTGCTGGCTGTGGTGTGAGAGCTGGGTTCTGATAAAGCCAAGTAGTCTTGGTTTCTGTTCTTTGCGTTCTTGCCCTTGCCTTTTGCCATCTGGTTATCTATGGTGTTAGCTGGTCTTTCTCTCTCTGACTGTGGCTTGTCTTTCCTTCAAGCTCAGATGTCAATAATCTTGGGAGACCAGTTCTCTCTCCCAGGTGTTCTTCAGACCCTGCGTCTGGAGTCCTCCTGTTTTTGGCTCCTCAGCACAAGTGGGCGGGTAGCTTTCTCCCTGCACTGCTTGCATATGGAGGCCTGGGCCTGGGGTGGTCTCTGGCCATAGGTGGAAGCAGGCAGGCTCTTACCTCCTGGCTTTTCCTCAGTCCCTGTGTCTGGAGACTGCCTTCTGCTGGCTCCTCAGAACAAGTGGGCGGGTAGCTTTCTCCCTGCACTGCTTGGATATGGAGGCCTCGTCTTCTTGTATATTTAAGTCCATCTCTTTCTTTAGGTTAGGGAAGTTTTCTTCTATAATTATGTTGAAGATATTTACTGGCCCTTTAAGTTGGGAATCATCACTCTCTTCTCTACCTATTATCCTAAGATTCTGTCTTCTCATTGTATCCTGGATATCCTGGATGTTTTAGGTTAAGAGCTTTTTGCATTTTGTGTTTTCTTTGACTGTTGTGTCCATGTTTTCTATGGTATCTTCCACACCTGAGATTTATCTGTTCCATCTCTTATATTCTGTTGGTGATGCTTGCATCAATGACTCCTGATTTCTTTCCTAGGTTTTCTAACTCCAGGGTTGTCTCTCTTTGTGATTTCTTTATTGTTTCTATTACTGTTTTTAGTTCCTGGATGGTTTTGTTAATTTCCTTCATCTGTTTGATTGTGGTTTCCTGTAATTCTTTAAGGGATTGTTGTGTTTCCTCTTTAAGGACTTCTAGATGTTTACCTGTGTTCTCTTGTATTTCTTTAAGGAAGTTATTTATTTCCTTCTTAAAATCTATCATTCTCTTGAGGTGTGATTTTAAGTCTGAGTCTTCCTTTTCTGGTGTGTTGGTGTATCCAGGGCTTGCTGTGGTGGGAGTGCTGGGTTCTGATGATGCCAAATAGCCTTGGTTTCTATTCCTTGTGTTCTTGCCCTTGCCTTTTGTGATCTGGCTATCTCTGGTGTTAGCTGGTCTTACTCTCTCTGACTGTGGCTTGTCTTTTCTGCAGGCCTAGGTGTCAATACTCCTTGAAGACCAGTTCTCTCTGAGAGGAATTTGGGTTTGGAGAGCTGTGGTGCAGGGTCAGCTCAGGGGTGCAGACAGAAACAAAAAGGATCTAATCCCCAACTGTCCCTTGTTTCTTGTGTCCTGATTGCTCTGCAAGAGTTGCTTTTGGTCTGGTCAATTTGAAAAGAAGTGATGGTCTTGCCTGTGCTTGAATGTGTGTCGGCACTCCTGGGATACCAGCTCTATCCTGGCACTATTTGTGTATGTAGCCCTGTGTCACAGGTTCTGCTCCCCGGCCACCGAAAGAAACCTGAGCCCACTCCTCAGTCCATGTGTCCTGGGTATTCCATGTGGGTCCCTCTGAGTAGACAGGTTTGTTGACACTCCTGGAGGCCTAGCTTTCTCCCAGCACTATTTGGCTATGGAGCTCTGGTAGCCCAGGCAGAGGTCTCCCACCACAGATGGAAACCAGAAGGCTCCTTTCTTTTGGCTGTTCCTCAGTCCCTGTGTCCCAAGGATTCTGGGCGAGTTCTGCTGAGCAATTTTAGTCCTCTTACCCCCTCTCAAGAGCTTTTCCACACTCCTGGGAGGCTAGCTTTCACCCAGTGCTATTTGGCTATGGAGCCCTGTTGGCCCATGCAGAAGTCTCCTGCCACAGATGGAAACGGGAAGCAACTGTCTCCTTTTTTAAAAGTTTTTTTTTTTTAATTAATATCAATCATTCCATTCGTTTACATTTTCAAATGATATCCACTTCCCTATTACCCCTTCAACCAACACCCCTATTCCATGATATCCCACTTCCTGGTTACCCCTCTGCCACTGCCCCTATCCCACATCTGCCGTTTTCCCTCCCGTTTGCCTGTATGGGAGTGGTCATCCACCAACTCTCTCCAGCCTCACCACTCCAGCATCTCCCTACTCTGGGGCATCAAACCTCCCTGGGACCAAGGGCCTCCCCTACAGTTACTGTCTGGCAAGGTTATCCTCTGCTACATATGTATCTGGAGCTCTTAGGTACACTCCTTGGCTGGTGGTCTAGTCTCTGGGAGAACTGTGTGGTCAAGTCAGCCTATGTTATTCTTCCACTGGGGTTGCAATACCCCTCTGCTGCTTTAGTCCTTCTGCCAGTTTCCCCACCATGTTCCCAGAGTTCAGTCTGATGGTTGTCTCCAAGCATCTGCCTCTGCATTGGTCAGTTATTGGCTGGGCCTCCCCAGGAACTGCCACACTTGCTTCCTCTCCACAAGCACCTTTTGACCCTTCAACAGTGTTTGGATTGTCTGTCTTCAACAGTGTCTGCAAATACTATGTATCCCCCAGGTGAGGCCGTTCCCAGTTGGCCTTTCCTTCAGTCTCTGTTTCATTGTTTGTCCTTGTTCTTCCTTTGGAGAGAAACATTTCTGTGTTAAAAAAAAACCTTTGAGATGGGTGAGTGGCTCCATCCCTCTGCCAGGGGCCATGCCTATCCACTGGAGGTGGCCTCCACAAGTTCTATCTAACCATAGAAGGACATTACAGCTAAACCTGTAATGTCCTTCTATGTGCATTATAGCTAAAGTCAATCCCATTGGGTCCTGTGAGCCTCATGTTCCTCTGGTGTCTGGGACTCTCCAGTGGCTATCCCTAGTTCCTCATGCCCCCTGCTACCTATTTGTGTTCGATTTCCTGACACTCTGTACATTTCTGTATCCTCCAAATTCTGATACTGCCATCCTTATTTTCTCTTCCTCCTTTCTCCCTTGTCCCCCTCTTTTTCTATCTACCACAATTGTCCTGTTCCCCCCCCCCAGGCAGGGCTGAAGCATCCACCTCCTGATCTTCCTTCCTTCTATGCTCCATATGGTCTGTAGGTTGTATCATATGCACTGTGAGCTTTTGGGTTAGTATCCACTTATTAGTGAGTTCATGCTGTGTTCGTTCTTTTGTGAGTGAGTTACCTCACTCAGGATGATATTTTCTAGTCCATCCATTTGCCTGTGAATTTCATGAAGTCATTGCTTTTAATAGCTGCATAGCACTCCATTGTGTATATGTACCACATTTTCTGTACCCATTCTTCTGTTGAGGGGCATCTGGGTTGTTTTCAGCTTCTAGCTATTATAAATAGAGCTGCCATGAACATAGGGGAGCATGTGTTCTTATAACATGTTAGAGCCTCTTTTGGGTATATGCCCAGGAGTGGTATAGCTGGGTCCTCAGGTAATACTATGTCCAATTTTCTGAGGAACCATCAGACTGATTTCCAGAGTGGTTTCCCACCAGCAATGGAGGAGTGTTTCTCTTACTCCACATCCTTGCCAACATCTGCTGTCTTCTATGTTTTTGATTTTAGCCATTCTGACTGGTGTGAGGTGGAATCTCTGGGTCGTTTTGATTTGTATTTCCCTGATGACTAAGGATGCTGAACATTTCCTTAAGTATTTCTCAGCCATTCGAGATTCCTCAGTTGAGAATTCTCTATTTAGCTCTGTATTCCACTTTTTAATACAGTTATTTGGTTTTCTATAGTCTAATTTCTTGAGTTCTTTGTATATTTTAGATATTAGCCATCGATCAGATGTAGGGTTGGTAAATGTCTTTCTCAATCTGTTGGTTGCTGTTTTGTCCTATTGATAGTGTCCCTTACTTTACAGAAGCTTTTCAATTTTATGAAGTCCCATTTGTCGATTGTTGATCTTAAATCATAAGTCATTAGTGTTCTGTTCAGGAAGTTTTCCCCTGTGCCCACATATTCAAGGCTCTTCCCACTTTCTTTTCTATTAGATTCAGTATATCTGATTTTATGTGGAAGTCCTTGGTCCACTTGGACTTGATCTTTGTGCAAGTAGATAGGTATGGATCAATTTTCATTCTTCTGGATGCATACCGCCAGTTGAACCAGCAGCATTTGTTGAAAATGCTGTCTTTATTCCACTGGCTGGTTTTAGCTTCTTTGTTAAAGATCGAGTGACTATAGGTATGTGGATTTGTTTCTGGGTCTTCAATTCTATTCTGTTGATCTACTTGCCTGTTTCTGTACCAATAGCATGTAGTTTTGTTTTGTTTTGTTTTGTTTTATCACTATTGCTCTGTAGTAGAGCTTGAGTTCAGTGATGGTGATTCCCCCAGAAGATTTTTTGTTGTTGAGAATAATTTTTGCTATCCTGGGTTTTTTGTTATTCCAGATGAATTTGAGAATTGCTCTTTCTAACTTTATGGAGAATTGAGTTGGAATTTTGATGAGGATTGCATTAAATCTGTAGATTGCTTTTGGCAAGATGGCCATTTTTACTATATTAATCCTGCCAATCCATGAGCATGGAGATCTTTCCATCATCTGAGGTCTTCTTCGATTTCTTTCTTCAGAGACTTGAAGTTCTTGTCATACAGATCTTTCACTAGCTTGGTTAGAGTCACGCCAAGGTATTTTATATTATCTGTGACTATTGCAAAGGGTGTCATTTCCCTAATTTCTTTCTCATCCCTTTTATCCTTTGAGTATAGGAAGGCTACTGATTTGTTTGAGTTAATTTTATATCCAGCCACTTTCCTGAAGTTGTTTATCAGATGTAAGAGTTCTCTGGTAGAGTTTTTGGGGTCACTTATGTATACAATCATGTCATATGCAAATAGTGAAAACTTGACTTCCTCCTGCCCTATTTATGTTCCTTTGGTCTCTTTTTGTTGTCTAATTGCTCTGGTTATAACTTCTAGTATTATATTGAATAGGTAGTGAGAGAGCAGCCAACCTTGTCTAGTCCCTGATTTTAGTCAGATTGCTTCGAGTTTCTCTCCATTTAGTTTGATGTTGGCTATTGGTTTGTGTATATTGCTTTTATTATATTTAGGCATGCACCTTGAATTACTGATCTCTCTAATACTTTTAAAATGAATGAATGTTGTATTTTGTCAAAGGCTTTTATTGCATCTAATGAGATGATCATGTGGTTTTATTCTTTTAGTTTGTTTATATATTAGATTACATTGTTCCTTAGGATTCTGGAAACTCTGACTATTTCTTACAGGTGGCTCTGACTGTCAGCCTGCCCTCTGGACCTATGTGTCCCTCCCATATCTTACAGCAAGCCTGTACTAAGCAGAGGATGCAGACTAGCTCTCTTCCTTTTTGGGCTCAGATATTATTACAATTTGCATATCCAATTTCCATATTCTCACTACCAAGGACAAATGATTCCCAAGATATCTTACCTAATGTGCTCTGCTCTAAACTGCCAAAGTCTATTGTTTAGGCTCTACTTTTCACTCTACTCTCAAAAGAACAAATATCAAAATTATGCTTAAACTTTAACCTAAGGATTTATAATTAGCACATTGGATATTTTTAAAAATCTATATAATCTGTAACAATATTTGCAAGTTTATTCTTGTTTAGGGTATATGTGCATATAAATTAGATGCAACTCTAAAGCAAACACACACACATATACACACATAAACACACACAAATGTTTTTTAAATAGCAACCAGATCAACCATACGGCTTGCAACCTGCTATGTGACTTCACTAACCTGAGATGACCACATGCTATAAATAACAATTATAAAGCTCTTAGTTCTAATGAACTCTCTGTTTATTGGTGTATTTCCTTTCAGCCTAAGAAAGCAACATGTTTAATAGTTTAAAATGGTATGGATTTTTATGTGACAATAGAAATTCAAAGTTAATTTTTTATAACATACTATGTAAGTTTATTTTTTCCTCTCTGGCAAATTATACCTTCTTAGACTAAAGTTCTTTATAAATATAATATTCAATGTCTGGCTAAAGCAGTAACACAACTAAAATATATCATGGGGATACAAACTGAAAAGGAAGAAGCCAAAAGATTGATGTTTACAGATGATATGATAGTATACATAGGTGATGTCAAAATCTACTAGAAAAGTCCAACAGCTGATAAAAAAAAGTTGAGTAAATTGGCTGGATACAAGATTAACTTTAAAAAAAAAAATCAAAAGCCCTTCTTTGTACAAAAATGAATAAATAAATAAATAAATAAATAGGCTGAGAAAAAAGTTAGGAAAACATCACAACCTTCCCAATAGTTACAAGTAATGGAAAATATCATGCTATAAGTCTAGCCAAGCAGATGGAATACCTCTATAACAAGCACTACAAGCCTCTAAAGCAAGAAACTGAAGAAGATATCAGAAGATGGAAAGATCTCCCATGCTAATGGAATGGTAGGGTTAACATACTAAAAACGAATATCTAACCAAAAGCAATCGACAGTTTCAACGCAATTCCCCCCAAGACCCCAAAACAATTCTTTATAGACCTTGAAAGAGCAATTTTCAACTTCATATGGAAAATGAAAACAAAAGCAATCAAGCAAACAAACAACCCCCCCGAAAAAAACTAGGATAGATAAAACAATCTTGTACAATAAAACAGCTTCTGAAGATATCACCATCCCTGAATTAAAGCTGGACTACAGAGCAATGGCAGTAAAAACCACATGGTATTGGCATAAAAACAGATAGGTTGATTAATAGAATTGAATCGAAGGCCCCACACACCTAAGAACATTTGATTTTTGACAAAGAAACCAAAATTATAACTGGAAAAAAACCCAGATCTTCAACAAATGGTGCTGGTCTAACTGGATATCTATATGTAGAATTATGCAAATAGATCCTTATTTATCCCCCTGCACAAAACTCAAGTCTAAGTTGATCAAAGAACTCAATGTAAAACTGGATATATCCAATCTGATAGAATAGAAAATGGGGAATAGCTTTCAATGCATATGTACAGGAGACAACTTCTTGAACAGAACAGGCACAGCTCAGGAACTAATATCAACAATTAATAAAAAGGGACCTAATAATACTGAAATGTTTCTATAAAGCAAAGTATACTGTCAATAGGACAGAATGGAAGCCTACAGAATGGGATAAGAGTTACACTAACTCTATATCTGACAAAGGGCTGATATCTAAAATATATAAAGAACTCAAGAAGTTAGACAACAACATCAACAACAACAACAACAACAACAAACAAATGACTCAATTAAAAATGGTGTACAGAGCTAAACAGAGAATTCTCAACAGAGGAATCTATAATGGCTGAGAAGCACTTAAGGAAATATTCAACATTCTTAGTCATCAGGAAAATGCAAATCAAAAAGAAAATGAGATTCCATCTTGCTCACATCCAAATGTAGAGCAAGAGAGAACACTCTTCCATTGCTGGTGGGAGTGCAAATTGTACAGTACTTTGGAAAGCAATTTGGCAGTTTCTGAGAAAATTAGGAATATCTCTACCTCAAGAATCAGCTATGCCACTTCTGGGTATATACCCTTAATATGTTTCACCAAACCACAAACACACTTGCTCAACTATGTTCACAACAGCTTTATAGGTAATAACCAGAAAGTGGAAACAACCTGGATGTTTGTCAAATGGAAAAACAGAGGGGAGATGGGAAGAGGGAAGGAGAGACAGAGGGAAGATGGGAGGAGAGGAGGAAGAGGAAGCTGTGATTGGGATAAGACTATATGATACATGTACACAGTGGAATACACAAGGACATCATGAAATTGGAGGCAAATGGATGGAACTTGAAAATATCATCCTGAGTGAGGTAACATGCATGGTATGTACTCACTTATAAGTTTGTGTTAGTCATAAATTATAGGATCACCATGCTGCAGTCCACAGATCCAAACTAAGGAAAGATGTTTGAATCTCACTGGGGATGGGGAATAAAACAGACATAAAGGGTGGATGGAGGAAGGGAACTTGCCGGAGGCCAGCCCTGGCACTTCTTGGTTTTCTTGAGACAGTGGAGGGGAAAGAGTGTCAGTAAGGGCAAGATTTGGTCTTGCAAGATATTTAGGATTGCTGTATAATAATAAAATGTTTGCCTATCTTAGTCTGAGTCACTTTGCTGCCCTAGCTGACCTGCCTCTCTGAGTTCCCCTGAGGCCAGAAACTGCAGTCTCTGGCATTCAGCACCTCATCCTAAAACAGCAGATGATTAAGTAAGTAGTCTTCATTCTACTTCTCCAGGAACTCCATGGCTCTAACATCCAGACCACTAGTTGAAGTATCAGGAAGAAAAAAATGGACACTTTGAAAAGTGATTTTAGCCTTTATTTCTAAGTTCTTCAGTTCTCCATAAAATTTCTACAAAAGTTCTCTTCCAAAATGGTGTCTCTGCTCTCTTCTAATCTTGTTCTTTCCTCCTGCTCTGGAGTCACAATAATGTTCTTATTCTCAATGCTATTACTTCCAATGCCTTTACTTCTAAGTTCTTATTGAGTTCTGTCTAAAAAGTTCTCTCTGTCCCTCTCTTTCTGTCTCTCTGTCTCTCTCCACCCGGAAACCCTCTATCCCATTCCTCCTCCCCGTGCTTCTATGAGGGTGTGCCCCCTCCCAGTGCTTCTATGAGGGTGTGCCCCCACCCATCAACCCACTTCTGCCTCTCTGTCCTCAAAATTCCCCTTCACTGGGGCATTGAGCCTTCACATGACCAAGGGCCTCATCTCCCATTGATGCCTGACAAGGCCATCCTCTGCTACACATGCAGCTGGAGTCATTGATCCCTCCATGTATACCTCTTGCTTGGTGGTTTAGTCCTTGGGAGCTCTGGGGGAGGGTCTGTTTGGTTAATATTGTTGTTCTTCCTGTGGAATTGCAAATTCCTTCAGTGCCTTCAGTCCTTTCTCTAACTCCTCCATTGGGGAACCCATGCTCAGTCCAATGGTTGGCTGCAAGCAACCACATCTGTATTTGTTAGGCTCAGGCAGAGCCTCTCAGAAAACAGTTATATCAGGCTCCTGTCAGCATGCACTTCTTGGCATCCACAACAGTGTCTGAGTTTGGTGACTGTATATGGTATGGATCTCCAGGTGGGGCAGTCTCTGGATGGCCTTAACTTCAGTCTCTGCTCCACACTTTTTCTCTGTCTTTCCTCCCGTGAGTATTTTGTTCCCCCTTCTAAGAAGGACCAAAGCACATACACTTTAGTCTTCCTTCTTCTTGAGCTTCATGTGGTCTGTGAATTGTATCTTGGGTAATCTAAGCTTTTGGGCAAATATCCAGTTATCAGTGAGTGCATACCATGTGTGTTCTATTGTGACTGGGTTACCTCACTCAGGATGATATATTCTACTTTCATCCATTTGCCTAAGCATTTCATGAAGTCATTGTTTTTAATAGCTGAGTACTACTCCATTGTGTAAATATACCACATTTTCTGTATCCATTCATCTGTTGAAGGAGATCTGGATTCTTTCCAGTTTCTGGATATTATAAATAAGGCTGCTATGAACATAGTGGAACATGTGTCCTTGTTATATGTTGGAGCATCTTTTGGGTATATGCCCAAGAGTGGTATAACTGGGTCCTCAGGTAGTACTATGTCCAATTTTCTGAGGAACCACCAGACTGATTTCCAGAATGGTTGTACCAGCTTGCAGTCCTACCACATCCTTGATAGCATCTGTTGTCACCTGAGCTTTTGATCTTAGTCATTATGAATTGTGTGAGGTGGAATCTCTGGGTCATTTTGATTTGCATTTCCCAGATGATTAAGCATATTGAACATTTCTTTAGGTATCTCTCAGCCATTCTATATTCCTCAGTTGAGAATTCTCTGTTTAGCTCTGTTCCCCATTTTTTAATAGGGATATTTGGTTCCCTGGAGTCTGACTTCTTGAGTTCATTGTATATATTGGATATTAGCCCTCTATCAGATGTAGGATTGGTAAATATATTTTCCCAATCTGTTCATTGACATTTTGTCTAATTGACAGTGTCCTCTGCCTTACAGAAGCTTTGCAATTTTATGAGGTCCCATTTATCAATTCTTGATAGTAGAGCATAAGTCATTGGTGTTCTGTTCAGGAAATTTTCCGCTGTCCATGTGTTCCAGGCTCTTCTCCACTTTATCTTCTATTAGTTTCACTGTATCTGGCTTTATGTGGAGGTCCTTGATCCAATTGGACTTTAGCTTTGTATAACTAGATAAGAACTGGTTGATTTGCACTCTTCTACATGCATACCGCCAGCTGAACCAGCACCGTTTGTTGAGAATGCTGTCCTTATTCCACTGGATGGTTTTAACTCCTTTGACAAAGATAGGTGTGTGGGTTCATTTCTGGGTTTTCAATTATATTCCATTGATCTACTTGCATGTTTCTGCACATAGTTTTAATCACTATTGCTCTATAGTATAGCTTGAGTTCAGGGATGGTGATTCCTCCAGAAGTTCTTTTATTGTTGAGAATAGTTTTTGCTATCCTGGGTCTTTTGTTATTCCAAATGAATTTGAGAATTGTTCTTTCTTTCCTCCTTTTTTTTTTTTTTGTTTTTTTGTTTTTGTTTTGTTTTGTTTTTCAAGACAGGTTTCTCTGTGTAGCCCTAGCTGTCCTGGAACTCACTCTGTAGACCAGGCTGGCTTCAAACTCAGAAATCTGCCTGCCTCTGCCTCCCAAGTGCTGGGATTAAAAGCTTGCGCCACCACTGCCCAGCAAGAATTGCTCTTTCTAACTCTATGAAGAATTGAGTTGGATTTTTGATGAGGATTGCGTTGAATCTGTAGATTGCTTTTGGCAGGATGGCCATTTTTATTATATTAATCCTACAATCCATGAGCATGGGAGATCTTTCTATCTTCTGAGGTCTTCTTCAATTTCTTTCTTCAGAGACTTGAAGTTCTTGTCATACAGATCTTTCACTTGTTTGGTTAGAGTCACACCAAGATATTTCATATTGTTTGTGACTATTGTGAAGGGTGTCATTTCCCTAATTTCTTTCTCAGCCTGTTTATCCTTTGAGTATGGGAAGGCTACTGATTTCTTTGAGTATACCATATTATCTGCAAATAGTAATATTTTGATTTCTTCCTTTCCAATTTGTATCCCTTTGACCTCCTTTTATTGTCTAATTGCTCTAGCTAGAACTTCAAGTACTATATTGAATAGATAGGGAGAAACTGGGCAATCTTGTCTAGTCCCTGATTTTAGTCAGATTGCTTCAAGTTTCTCTCCATTTAGTTTGATGTTGGCAAATGGTTTGCAGTATATTGTTTTTACTATGGTTAGGCATGGGCCTTGAATTCCTCATCTTTCCAAGATTTTTATCATGAAGGGATGTTGAATTTTGTAAATTCTTTTTCAGCATCTGATGAAATGATCGTGTGTTTTTTTTTTCTTTGAGTTTGTTTATGTTGTGGATTATACTGATAGATTTCCAGGTATTGAACCATCCCTTCATCCCTGGAATGAAGCCTATTTGATCATGGTGAATGATTGTTTTGATGTGTTCTTTGATTCAGTTTGCAAGAATTTTGTTGAGTATTTTTGCATCGATATTCATAAGGAAAATTGATCTGAAGTTTTCTTTCTTTGTTGGGTCTTTGTGCAGTTTAGATATAAGTGTAATTGTGGCTTTATAGAACCAATTGGGTAGTTTTCCTTCTGTTTCTATTTTATGGAACAGTTAGAAGAGAATTATTATTAGGTCTTCTTTGAAAGTCTGATACAATTCTGCACTAAACCCTTCTGGTCCTGGGCTTTTTTGGCTGTAAGACTTTTAGTGACTGCTGCTATTTCTTTAGGAGTTATGGGACTGTTTAGATGGAACTTTGGTACCTGGTATCTGTCTAGAATACTTTCCATTTCATCCAGATTTTCCAGTTTTCTCAAGTATAGGCTTTTGTAATAGGATCTGATGATATTTTTGAATTTCCCCTATTTCTGTGTTATGTCTCCCTTTTCAGTTCTGATGTTATTAATTTGGATCCTAACTCTACTCAGCTATTAAAAACAATGACTTCATGAAATTCTTAGCCAAATGGATGGAACTAGAAAATATCATCCTGGGTGAGGTAACCTAGTCACAAAAGAGCACACATGGTATGTACTCACAGATAAGTGGCTATTAGCCCAAAAGCTCAGAATACCCAAGATACAATTCACAGAGCACATTAAGCTCAAGAAGAAGGAAGACCAAAATGTGGGTGCTTTGGTCTCACTTAGAAGCGGGAACAAACTACTCAAGGGAATAAATATGGAGCCAAAGTATGGAGCAGAGACTTAAGGAAAGGCTATCCAGAGACTGCCTCACCTGGGGATTCATCCCATATACAGTCTCTAAGTGCAGAAACACAGACACTGTTTCAGATGCCAAGAAGTGTATGCTGACAGGAGCTTGATCTTGAAGTCTCCTGAGAGGCTCTGCCAGAACCTGACATATACAGAGATGGATGCTTTCTGCCAACCATTGGACTGAGCACAGGTTCCCCAATGGAGAAATTAGAAAAAGGACTGAAGGAGCTGAAGGGGTTTGCAACTCCATAGGAAGAACAACAATTAGAGCCCCCAGGGTCTAAACCACCACCAAAGAGTACACATGGAAGGACCCATGGTTTCAGCCACATATGTAACAGAGGATGGCCTTGCCAGGCATTAATGTGAGAAGAAGCCCTTGGTCCTGTGAAGGCTCAATGCCCCAGTATAGGTGAATATGAGGGCAGAAAGGCAGGAGTATGTGAGTGCATGGTGGCACACCTTCATAGAAGCAGGGGGATGGGGGATGGGAAAGGGTTTTTCTGAATTGGAAACCTAGAAAGGGGATAACATTTGAAATGTAAATAATGAAAATATCCAATTTAAAAAAGTCTTTTATCTCTGATTTCTTTACACTCTGTTCTCAAAAAGAAGGAATCTTAAAACTATGCTGTAAAGATTTACCTAAGGATTTGTGTTTTCTCATTGTGTTTGGTTTTCAATTTTTATAATCTCTAAGAGTAGGTGCCTTTAAACTTTAATAACAAAAGGCTGATAATTAAAAGTGTGTACATGTGTGTAAAAGTGTGTACATATGTAGATATTCGATTCAACTCTTGTTTAGGGTGTACATGCAGGTATGTACATAGATAGAACTCTCATTTTTAAAAGTGTGTAATATATATATATATATATATATATATATATATATATACAAATGTTTTAAAACTTCAACCATATCAACCACATAACTTGTAACCTGCCCTATCATATCACCATCTTAAGATGATCACATGGTATACAGCAACAATTAAAACTTCTTAGTCCTAATATACTCTTTATTACTGTATCTCCTTAGAGACCATGAAAGCAACAAGTCTCATATTTTAAATTGCTATGGATTTTTATATGATGACAGATATTCAAAGTTATAACTTTACAACACACTGTATATGTGATTCAAACCTGGTTTAAAATATTCTTTGGTGATGAAATGTCAAGGTTATAAAGGTCTATATAAGTTAACAAGTGTTAATTTAAAATGTACTTGGCCACAGCAGGCTTACTTCTGAATGGTCTTGAATGCATGAATAAATGGATTTTTTTTCCTGCTGTCAGTCATCTAGATTCAGAATTTACCTCTGGGCTTTCTAGCCACAGGGTCTAATACAATAGGAATTAAATATAATTTAAAGCTGGGCAGTGATGGCGCAAGCCTTTAATCCCAGTGCTTGGACGGCAGAGGCAGGCGGATTTCTGAGTTCGAGGCCAGCCTGGTCTACAGAGTGAGTTCCAGGACAGCCAGGGCTACACAGAGAAACCCTGTCTCGAAAAACAAACAAACAAAATATAATTTAAATATAGATAATATTAAAATTGTTTTATACTGTTTTACCATTATTTTATATTGTGGGCTGAGGTCAATCAGCATGGATTATATACATACATCTATGAAGCTGCTGAAGAACTGTTTTAGTGGAAGATATGTAGAAAACAAAATTAAATACAGAATTTTATTGCATTTTGTTCTTCAAGCTTATATGAAAGTGAGAAATGTGGCTCATGCCTAATTTTAGCTCACAGCACACTTCCTTCAATATAAATAAAAATAGTGCCTGGGGGGGGGCACAATCTCATTGGCAAAAGGGAGGGAGGATGGGAGGAAAACTCATTGAGGAGAGACCTGGATGGTTGACAACATTTGCAATATAAATAAATAAAATAATTAATTAATTAAAATAGTGACATGATTCTCATTTAAAAAATACAAACCAAAGATGTCAACAATGAGATTGGTCAATGGGAAAAGTACAGGGCAGAGAACAGATGCTTCTTCCCAAGGAGAAGTAAGGCAGGGGAGGTGGACAGAGGAGAGTAAGATAATGACAAGAGAAAATCTTGTCTTTGAAATCCTAGATGAGTTAGAGACAAGGGAACATGCTGAAGAAAGAACGATTAAGAAAAGAATAGTTGTTTGACACACTAACAATTCAAAACAACAATAAGTAAGATATCCAGGAAGGTATGTGCTCTGATTATCTGCCACTGCATTGCCTATGATTACTATGTTATTCTTTCCATCAATCAGCAAAAGAAGTTGCCAAGATCAAAGCTGACTTCTCCAGAAAGTACATGTGAGCCCTCTTTCATGGTTATTCCCAGCGTGTTGTTCAAGGCTAGATCGTCAACCTCCAGTTAAGTAAAGACCTGGAAAAGTAAATGGACATTACATCCTTGACAAGGATTTGAAAAGGCTCTACTAGGTGTCCCAGACATTTGTCTTTGTCCTAGCACTTGGTGGGTTGAAGCTCAATTGAAGGGTTCTAGTCATAAAAACTCCCCCACACTAGGTACAAACCTCATATTGAAGAGTTTACAACTGTGAATCCATTTTTTAAAAAAAAAAATCTGGATGCTTGGTAGTGGCCATTATCTGGAGAGTGATTGATGGTAGCTGCCTAAGAAAATGGTGTGTTTGTTAAGCAGTGTTTGAAAAGACAAGGAGGGGCAAATAAATGTCAGGGCACCTGTGTTTCTGGTTTGAATTTTGGTGCATCAGGGTATTTGTGACCAAGTACACCCATCTGAGCTCAATATCTGTGACACTGACTTAAATGGAAAGAATTCACACATTTGTTCTTTGACTCACAAATGTACACTGCAACATACACATATACATAGAAGAAAGAAAGACAGAAGGAAGGAAGTGAAGACGAAAGAAGGGTGTAGGGAAGAAATAAAAGAATGAAGGAGGGAAAGAAGAAAGGATGAAATAAAAGGAAGGAGGGAGGGGGAACATTTGATTTCAGAATATCTACTCATCACCAGGTTCCTTGGATCTCAATGAGATTACCCTGCTTCTGCTTTATAATCTACAGAAAAAAGAGCTAGAATTTAGTCATACATAGAGCAAAACCACTTAGTTAGGAAGGAAAAAGTTATTTGATCCATGTTCACTGGAGTTATGTAATTTCTCTTGTCATAAATGTTTTGTTGATGAAATTTGAAAATTATTTCTCTTCTAAAAATTGTTTCTATTGTTGTCATGTTAATAGTCACAAGATATCTGGGCTGCCACTTGCCTGAGGGCAGAATCAGTGAGCCTCACCTTGTATAAATATCCCCGGTCTCCACAGGCTCTGGTGGATTCCATTTACTCACCAGTTGCTAACTCAAAGAGCAAGCTGAGTACCATGAAGGTGAACCTGTGCCTTCTTCTGATCATTCTTGCTGTTTACTGCTATGAAGGTGAGAAATATTTGTGATTAATCCAGCCACAGCTTGTGGTAAGTTCACCTCTTTGAACAGTTCATAAGTTTCTGTGTAATAAGGTCAAAGTCAGGAGAAGACCTATAATCTAACATTTCTGCCAATGACTTTTATTAACTCTCCTTAAACAAAGTCCAAAATATTCAACTACTTTTCTCCTAATTTGGACACTCAATGGGAGATGGGGTTGAAACAAGCAAGAAGACCATTATGAACAATGTCAGGAAATACTTTTTATTAAATGGATTGCTTGTTGTGTTATTGTTTCATTTTATTTTATCTGGGAAAGTGATTTGAGAGAGCTCTCTATTTCTAAGAGCCCATGTTCTCTGAATCTGTGAATAATACAACTTCAAACCCTTCCACTAGACTCTGAATTATGATAAGCAGGTCTGTGAAGTCTGATGAGTTTCCTGGGGTCCTACCAATAAAGTGATAGAAGTAGTATGCTCATAATCAGTAAGATGTCTGTTTCTATAAATTAACTATTTTCACAGACAATCCATTTGTATATAAAAAGGAAATTCCTACATAATCTGTGCCTTAAAAAATTAACCAATTATCACAGGCAGTTACTCTCTATTTCCTTTCTGGATCTCTTCCTGTCAGCCTAGCTACCCCTCATCCTATGGGCTACAACATTTCCATACTGTCTGATGGAATCTGCTTAAGGCTCACATCTGACCCTGTTCAGGCACCTCCTGAGGATATTGACAAGTCCTTGGGGAAACTGGCTGTGGTTTCACATCCTTGTGATCCAATCTAGGTGAGGTTAAACATGAGGAACTTGGATCTGAGTCCAGCACAAGCCATCTGTCTATGGAGATTTGTGTTTACTTGTTGTTGGATTTTAAGAGTTTTGAAGGGAATGTAGAATGTATATTATGAAAGTTGATTTTATCAGTTCTACATGAACATTCACCATAGATATTTAGAATCCATCAAGTGGAGTTTCAGTTTGCCCTATCACCCTCCCTAGAAGTGAATCTGAGCATCACTGTGCAAGAGCAAAACTTTTTCCAGATTTTCACATGTGTTAGGGTTTCCACTGATATAAATAAACACACCATGACCAAAGAAACTCTTATAAAGGACATTTAATTGGGGGTAGCTTATTGTTTCATAGATTTAGTCCATTATCATCAAGGCAGGAAACCTGGCAGTGTCCAGGCAGGCATGGTGATGGAGATAGAGCTGAGATTTCTCCATTTTGTTCTATACCTTGTTTTGAAAGGAAACAGGAGAAGACTGAACCTCTCAGGCAGCTAGGAGGAGGGCATCAAATCCCACTCCACAGTGACACATTTCCTCCAACAAGGCCACATCTACTCCAACAAGGCCATACCTCCTAATAGTGCAACTTCTCGGACCAAACATATTCAAACCACCACACCAGATGTATTCTGAGGTGAATCACAACTGGTCACCTCTTGTACCTTTAACTTTTTACCTGGAACTGTATCTGATGCATCATTAAGAGGTCTGGCCTTGTTGGAGTAGATATGGCTTTGTTGGAGGAAGTGTGTCAATTTCAAAATGAAAACTCTATAATTATACACAGTCTACTTGCTTTTTTCTTTTCTTGCCACCTGTAAAATTCTAATTCTCTTACTCATGTCACATTGAATGATGCAAATTTTATATTTGTTCAACTATCCAAGACTCATAAACATGGTACTGAAGTTGCAGTGTTCATAAGCCATAGAATCTTTGGGAGTCATGGATGTGGACTATAAAAACATAGAGAGCCAACTATAATCTTTCTTCAGTCTCTTGAGGAATTCACAGTTTTGCATCAGCACAGTCACATGACTGGGTTACAATATCCTGCATATCCTGTCCAGTCTGTAGTTTCATGTCAGAGAAGATGGTGCAAAAAAAAAATTATAATTGAAAAGTATCCAGGTAGTGGTGGCAGAAAGCTTTAATCTCAGCACTAGGGTGCCAAACATTGGAAGGAGGTCAATTGACTCTTATAGAAGAGTTGGAGGAATGATTGAAGGCCCTAAAGAGGATAGGAAATCTACAAGAAGACCAACAGTGTCTGGTCTTCTTTAGAATCTGGATGCTATGGAGCTCTCAGAGAATGAGTCACCAACCAAAGAGCATTCACCACATCATCTGGGCAGGGACCCCCTGCACACATACAGTAGTTGTACAGCTCAGTCTTGATGTACGTCTTCCAACAACTGGAGTGGGAGCTGTCACTTAAGCTCCTGCCCGTCTGGGGAATCTGTTTTCCAACAGAGTTGCCTGTCTGTCCACAGGGGAAGAGGATGTTCCTAACTGTGCAGAGATTTGGTGTTCCAGAGTAGGGGATACACAAGGGTACCCCACCCTCTAAGAGGGGAAGGGGAGAATAAATGGGAGAGTGAGACGGGGATGTTTTAAGAAAAGAGAGTGAGTGGGTAGGGGTTGGCATGCAAAACAAACAAAAAAATAAAAAATTATTCAAGTTAGAATATTAAAAAAAGAAAAGAAATGTATTTGGGCAGCAGTGGCACACACATTTAATCCCAGCACTCTAGAGGCAGAGGCAGGCAGATCTCTGTCAGTTTAAACCTCTAGGCCTTTCTTGGTCTAGAGACTAAGTTCCAGGACAGCAAAGGTTACACAGGGAAACTCTGTATCAAAAACAAAACAACAAAAAAAGTAATGTTGATTAACATTTTTCTCTTTCTCCTTACACTTTACAGCTAATGCAACCAGCATTGTCTGTGATGATGTTGTACATGAAAGCATTATATTTGTACTGAAGTCTGAGGAAGAAGTGAAGTTAGAACTTGAAAAGTACAATGCACCTCCAGAGGCTGTTGAAGGAAAACTGGAAGTGAAGAGATGTGTGGAGCAGATGATCTATGGCGACAGATTTCAAGTAGCATTAGCATCGGTATGTTCCTTTCTCGTAGCAGGCCACAAATGAAGTCGCCCTGACATTCAGCGGGGAACACATAAGTGGAAGGACAGGACAACAATGATAGGTTGGTAGAGGAATACAATGCTCATCTGAGTTCAGCTGTAAACAGTACCTTGGATAGGTGCCTCCTTCTAGAGTTTCACCCGAGATGCAACAATATCACAATATCATGGCAATCCTAACAAGGACAAAGAGGGTCCCACAAAAAGAGGATTCAAGTCTAACTATTGTCAATCTGCTGGGGACTTTGCTGAAGTTAACATTTTCACTATAAATGGGCAGACATTAACTCTATTGAGTACTGTGGGGAATGTTGGTAAATGAAAATCACACAGACGGGAGGAAGTAAGCTGGAGATAACCCCCTTAAAAGACAGGTATTATCAGGATGCGTTCCTCTGCCACCTTTACTGGCCCTGCCAGGAGCCTGCAAACTTCCTCTTTTAGAAATTTTTACCCACTTCTGCCCTGGGTCTCCCTGGTTATCCCAAAGGAAGGAAATTAAAGGCCACAATTCTAAATCATCAGATAAATTATGCCTGGAGAGATGTGACTGAATCTGTCCCATCCTGATCAGAGAAATCACAGAGAGCTAGGGATCTGTGCTACACTATTGTGTACATTCAGTGTGTGTTCACCTGAATTTGGAATGAGTTTCCGCTAAAATGCATTATTTGATATTATTGCCTTGAGCACACTTTGAATTTTCCCTTCTGTCTTTCCACAGTGCCCTCCATGGAGTCTTGGTTTGTTAACTTTTCTTGTCTAGGAGCTGCCTGGGACTCACATTTCTTCTCTTGATTTCTATTTTTTCCAGGTACAAGTTTTATTGGAATGTGACCAGCAAGAAGGGTCCCAAATGCTTTTTCTTATTTTCCAGATGTTTGGATAGATGAACTGACTCTCCCTGTCCAAAGTGAATGTTTCAATGTCTTGCACTAATAAATTACATTCCTTTCATGATACTATCTGTCTGCTGTTATCCTAAGTCCTCGGTCTTGCACTGAGTGTTTTCTGATTTTTAAAATTTTTACTTTAAGTGATGGTAATAAGGTACAGAGATAATCTCTATCAACATCACTATCGAGCCTGAGGACCGGGCATTAGAAACACTGTGTTTACTCAAGCATTGTCCTGCCCTGCCCTATATGTAAGTTTCAAATTTCTATGATCAAAGAAAATAGCAAAGATTGGTCTCTTCTTAGCCACTGTACTAAACTGTCTTATTGCTAACCCTGAACAACATGTCATTCACTGTCTAAGCACATCAGTAACTTTCCCATTCAACCTATGATACTCTTTATGGTAAGTTCTGTATTCTGAAAATAAAATCCCCAGTTATCATGAGCTTCACTGAAGTAGATCAACCATGCCTTCCATTCTTTACATGAGATGCAGTACAACTTTTCAATAATTTAAACATGCAAGCTTGTGTTCCAATCAAAACCACACAGTTATTTATAATTAATAGATCTTCCATATGTCTCTCTGAATATTTTCACATTTTGTTCCCCAGTAAAGCAATCGTGGCATTGTGCCACATCAGGGCATAGGAGACAATGAGACAAAAGACAAGGGGTTTGGGAGATGTCTACTACCTACTGTTCTAACCATGGTCCATATACTCCAGTCTGATGGAGGCTTGCTCTAAAGCAGAGAATGAAAGTGCTTCAAAAAGTTCAGGTTACTGACATACCTGACTTTTTATGGCTTTACAAGTAAACAAAGTAAAGTTAATCCTCTTTCAGGTTTATGCCACAATCATTAGCAACACAAATAGTACACATCAGCATAAACATTTATTTTATTTTATTTTATTTTATTCTTTAATCCTTTTGTCAGGTCTAGCCTTTATCCCCCTTCCAGTCTTCCCTCTGACTGTTCCACATCCCATACTTCCTCCCCTCCCCGTCTCCAAGATTATGTCCCTACCCCCTATCCCCACCCCACCAAACCTCCCCACTCCCTAGGGACACCCAACACATATACAGCATAAATGTTTTAATAAAATTGATGTACCAACCACATTAAATTTAATGGAAAAGAAACTAAGAATGTTTAATGAAAAAGAATGGTAATATCTTAAAACCACTGTATGTAATACAGTAGTCAAAACTCAAGGAGACAGTTGAAAATTAGAACAACAACAGCAACAACAAAAGTCAAGAAAATTTTCCAGAATTAAGATCAGAAGTAATTGAAAAAGGCACAGAAAATCCTTTTCCAAACCTAGAAAGCATGTTCCAGGCTATCCAGGGCTGGATAGTGAGATCCTGTTTCAGAAAGAAGTATTGTGGAGAGACAGAAAGAGCATAGTTAAAAAGAGAGTAAGATAAGAAAGGTGTCAGAAATTCGCAAGAGCAGTGACAGTACCCTTGAAAGGTACAAAGAAAAAGATGCCAACTTGCAGAAAAGAAACCAATCACAGGTCACTCTGGCAGCAGGGCTTCCAGGTAGAGGAGTTGAAAGCTGTGAGATGGCCCCATAAGCTCAGCCAGGCATCCTGCTTAGAGTCCTACACTCAGGACAAGCCCAAATCTTCACAAGCTTAATAAACAGTTGCAAATCAACATGTTATAAGTACAAGGATCAGTACCATCTTGAGAGGAAACCCACTATTTGAAACGGACTTTCTGGAGGGGCCTGAGAATGAGTGATAGGTAGGAGTCTGGGAGAGTGAATTTAACCTGTCTGTTGCAGGGTGAGGGATAGTCCTGGGAGGCTTTTGTGGAGACTGTCAGGGACACATGCAGACTGGCTCAAAACTCCAATCTCTAGGTGTCTTTGTTTAAGCAGGGAAATGCTTAGAGAAAGGGATCCCCAAATTCAGTGGTTGGGATCAGATCTCATCTCCTGATTAGAACTTTCAGGAGATGCATACTCATCACATTTTTTAAAAAAATGTTTCTAGTATTCAAAGCCTTTACATACTCACTTAAATATGCTTATTTTGTTTACTAAGTAACTGTCTCTCTTTACTTATAATCTCATTATGTTTATTTGTCTCACGTTTTTCTCCGTTTTGTTTCTCTTTTCTTCTATACACAGTAGGTTGGGAGTTTTTGTTTGTTGTCTTGCTTGCTTGCTTTTGGTGACAGTTGTTGTGTTAAAATAATTTTTGTTTTTGTTTTTGCTTTATAATGTCTGTCTCATTTTAGATTTGAACTTTCTCAATACTGGGAGATGTTTTCTAATATCTTCCTCATTTTCTTTCCTCATTATAACATTTCATTTTTTATCTATCCTTTGAAGATTTCACATTTCAGAGGATTTTGATGGTATCTGCGCCCCCTTTCCCCTCATGTGACTCTCTGTCTTCCCTCTCAGCACACCTTTCTTCCTAAATTCTTGTCCTTTTGAGTTTGAATGTAACCCACTGAGTCCAATTAGTGCTATCCACAAGCACGTGGGTGCAGGGCTATCGACTGTAGTGCAACAAATATGCCAATGTCCATGCTGCCAAGGAAAAGTAAATTTCCTTTTCCCAACAGCCATCAACTGCCAAGAGCCCTTCAGATAGGGGCCTCAGACACCCTTCTCCCATTTATTTTGGCTTTTCTTTCTTTCTTCCTTTCTTTAATTGGGCATATTTTGAGACAGAGTTTCTCTGTGTCACTCTGGTATTCTGGAACTTGCTTTGCAGACCAGGCTGGCCTCAAATTCAATCAGATCATCCTTTATATGCCTCCCAAGTTCTGGAAATAAGAGCCTGTCCTTGTTGGTATTTTAACTGGCATGGTCTTGTGCAGGGCTTGTGCGAATAACCAGAGCAGTTGTGAGTTCATGTGTGCAATAGCCATATCATTTCCAGAAGACAACATGTTTCTGCACTCATTTCAATCCTCTATATCTTATATTCTTCCTGAATGCTCTTCTGTGATGCTTTATAGTCATTTAGATGTTGTGGTGAGTTTAATGCAGATGTCTCACCTAAAGAGAACACTCACATTCACTTACTATCAATATTTTGACATATCATAAGTCTCTGCACTAACCACTGCCCTCTCCAAAAAAAAAAAAAAAACCCTACTTCATCTTTCTAATTCTTCTGTCTACTTCCTTTGTCTTGTTCACTTACTATGTTGATATCGGTCCTAAGTAATTTTTAACTTCATAACACATAATACATCATATAAAACATTAGGTTTTTCATAGTTTTGGTTTATGGTCATTAACTACACATCAATAGGCTTCACTCAACTTTAAATACGCTGCATGATTTAATGTTCTTGCTGTTGTAATATTTGTTTTCTCCCCATCATGTGGTACCAGAGATTGAGGACCCATGATTACAATGCTTAAAGCTAAAGAAATAGCTCAGTTAGTAAAATTCCTTCTTTTGCTTGATTACCTGACTTTGGAACCCCATTGTTCATATAAAAAGTAGTGTGCAACAACACATATCTCTAACAGTGCTGGTGAGGCAGTCATGAGTGTCCCTGGACTTGGTAGACAGCCAATCTGACTGAATTAGTCAGCTTCACTGGAGCTGCCTTTATGCTACTTCATTCTTTCATCTTTTTCCCACCCTTTATCCCCCTGGTTTCACCCCCTCAGCCCCAAAACAGGAGATAAGAGAGAATGAATGGTGGAGGGAAGAGAGAAAGGCAGATCCTTAAAATTAATTTTTTCCCAACCATTCCTCCCTCAGTTCCCCAACAGTCTTTTTAAACTGTCCCTTTTCCCAGGTTTTCCAATCCGAGAAACTTTTCACTATAATAAATATTCTAGTCTATCTGTTCAGCTCAGCTTCTCCTGGCCTGACTGTCTCCTAACAATGTCTTCTGAACCAATTTCCTTCACCTCTTTACTAAAACTCCTCTCTTAGTCTCAGCTGGCTTTTCTTTTCTTTTCTTTATTTTATTTTATTTTATTTTATTTTTCATCTTTTATTTATAATTCAAATGTTTCAGATCTCCCCTTTGGAACCTCCCCATTCCCTCCGCATTCCCCCTGTCAATATGGGGATATTCTCCAATCACCTTCCCACGCACCCACCCACTCTTATCTTTCCTCCTTGTCATTCTCCTATACAGGGAGATCTAACACCCTCAGGCCCAAGGGCCTCTCCTCCCCCTGATGGATAACAAGACCCTACTCTGCCCCATTTGTGGCCAGCACCATGGGTCTCTCCATGTGTATTCTTTAGTTGGTGGATCAGTCTCCAGAAGTATCTGGGGGTCAGGTGAGTTGCCACTGTTGCTACATCCCTGGGGCTGCACACTCCCTCAGCTCCTTCAGTCCTTTCTCCAAGACCTCCATTTGGTACATCACACTCAGAACTACTGTTGCTAGGAAGTGACACTTGGGTATTTCAAACTTTTGGGCTAATAACCACTTAACAGTGAGTACATACCATGGCCATTCTTTTGTGACTGCGTTACCTCGCTCAGGATGATATTTTCAAGATCCATCCATTTGTCTACGAATTTCATGAAGTCATTGTTTTTAATAGCTGAGTAGTATTCCATTGTGTAAATGTACCACATTTTCTGTATCCATTCCTCTGTGGAAGGACATCTGGGTTGTTTCCAGCTTCTGGCTATTATAAATATGGCTGCTATGAACATAGTGGAACATGTGTGTTTATTACATGTTGGAGCATCTTCTGGGTATATGCCCAGGAGTGGAATAGCTGGGTCCTCAGGTAGTATTGTGTTCATTTTTCTGAGGGTCCACCAAACTGATTTCCAGAGAGGTTGTATCATCTTGCATTCCCACCTGCAACGGAGGAGTGTTCCTCTTTCTCCACATCCTCGCCAACATCTGCTATCACCTGAGTTTTTGATCTTAGCCATTCTGACTGGTGTGAGGTGAAATCTCAGGGTTGTTTTGATTTGCATTTCCCTGATGACTAAGGATGCTGAATATTTCTTTAGGTGCTTCTCGGCCATTCGAGTTTCCTCAGTTGAGAATTCTCTGTTTAGCTCACTTCCCCATTTTTTGATAGGGTTATTTGGATCTCTGGCGTTTAGCTTGAGTTCTTTGTATACTTTGGATATTAGCCCTCTATCTGATGTAGGATTGGTAAAGATCTTTTCCCAATCAGTAGGTTGCTGTTTTGCATTATTCACAGTGTCCTTTGCCTTACAGAAGCTTTGTAATTTTATGAGGTCCCATTTGTCAATCCTTGATCTTAGGGCACAAGCCATTGGTGTTCTGTTCAGGAACAATTCCCCTGTGCCCAAGTGTTCTAGATTCTTCCCAAATTTCTTTTCTATTAGATTCAGTGTATCTGGTTTTATGTGAAGGTCCTTGATCCACTTGGACTTGAGCTTTGAACAGGGAGATAGGAATGGATAAATTCACAATCTTCTACATGTAGACCACCAGTTGATCCAGCACCATTTGTTGAAGATGCTGGTTTTTTTCCACTGTATGCTTTTAGCTCCTTTGTCAAAGATCAAGTGACCATATGTGTGTGGGTTCATTTCTGGGTCTTTGATTCTATTCCATTGATCTACCTGCCTGTCACTGTACCAATACCATGCAGTTTTTATCACTACTGCTCTGTAGTAAAGCTTGAGGTCAGGGAGGCTGATTCCCCCAGAAGACCTTTTATCGTTGAGGATAGTTTTGGCTATCCTGGGTTTTTTGTTATTCCATATGAATTTGAGAATTGCTCTTTCTAGGTCTATGAAGAATTGAGTTGGGATTTTGATGGGGATAGCATTGAATCTGTATATGGCTTTCGGCAGGATGGCCATTTTAACTATGTTAATCCTGCCAATCCATGAACATGGGAGATATTTCTATCTTCTGAGGTCTTCTTCGATTTCTTTCTTCAGGGACATGAAGTTCTTGTCATACAGATCTTTCACTTGTTTGGTTAGAGTCACACCAAGATATTTTACATTGTTTGTGACAATTGTGAAAGGTGTTATTTCCCTAATTTCTTTCTCAGCCTGTTTATCCTTCAAGTATAGGAAGGCCACTGATTTGCTTGAGTTAATTTTGTATCCAGCCACTTTGCTGAAGTTGCTTATCAGCTGTAGCAGATCTCTGGTGGAGTTTTTCGGGTCACTTAAGTATACCATCATATCATCTGCAAATAGTGATATTTTGATTTCTTCCTTTCCAATTTGTATCCCTTTGATTTCCATTTGTTGCCTGATTGCTCTAGCTAGAACTTCAAGTACTATATTGAATAGGTAGGGAGAGAGAGGGCAGCCTTGTCTAGTCCCTGATTTTAGTGGGATTGGTTCAAGATCCTCTCCATTTAGTTTGATGTTGGCCACTGGTTTGCTATATATTGCTTTTAGTAAGCTTAGGTATGCTCCTTGAATTCCTGATCTTTCCAAGACTTTTATCATGAAGGGATGTGGAATTTTGTCAAGTGCTTTTTCAGCATCTAACGAAATGACCATGTGGTTTTTTTCTTTGAGTTTGTTTATGTAGTGGATTACATGGATTTCCGGGTATTAAAACATCCCTGCATCTCAGGGATGAAGCCTACATCCCATCATTCATCATCAACATGGTGAATGATCATTGTGATGCGTTCTTGGATTCGGTTTGCAAGAATTTTATTGAGTATTTTTGCATCGATATTCATAAGGGAATTTGGTCTGAAGTTTTCTTTCTTTTGGGGGGCTTTGTGTGGCTTTGGTATCAGTGTGACTGTGGCCTCATAGAATGAATTGGGTAGTGTTCCTTCCGTTTGTATTTTACAGAATAGCTTGAAGAGTATTGGTATTAGGTCTTGTTTGAAGGTCTGATAGAATTCTGCACTGAACCCATCTGGTCCTGGGCTTTTTTTGGTTGGGAGACTGTTAATGACTGCTTCTATTTCTTTGGGGGTTATGGGACTGTTTATATGGTTTACCTGATCCTGATTTAACTTTGGTAATTGGTATCTGTCTAGAAACTTGTCCATTTCCTCCAGATTTTCCAATTTTGTGGCATATAGTCTTTTGTAGTAGGATCTGATGATTTTTTTAATTTCCTCAGAGTGTGTTGTTATATCTCCGTTTTCATTTCTAATTTTGTTAATTTGGATACTGTCTCTGAGCCCTCTGGTTAGACTGGCTAAGGGTTTATCTATCTTGTTGATTTTCTCAAAGAACTAGCTCTTCGTTTTATTGATTCTTTGTATAGTTCTTTTAGTTTCCACTTGGTTGATTTCAGCCCTTAACTTGATTATTTCCTGCCTTCTACTCCTCTTGGGTATATTAGCTTCTTTTTGTTCCAGAATTTTCAGATGTGCTATTAAGCTGTTAGTGTATGCTCTCTCCAGTTTCTTTGTGGAGGCATTCAGAGCTATGAGTTTTCCTCTTAACACTGCTTTCATTGTGTCTCATAGGTTTGGGTAAGTTGTATTTTCATTTTCATTGAATTCTAGGAAGTCTTTAATGTCCTTCTTTATTTCTTCCTTGACCAAGTTATCATTAAGCAGAGCATTGTTCAGCTTCCATGTGTATGTGGGCATTCTGTTTTGTTGTTGCCATTGAAGACCAACCTTAATCCGTAGTGATCTGATAGGAGGCACGGGATTATTTCAATCTTCTTATATCTGTTGAGGTTTGTTTTGTGACCAATTATATGATCGATTTTGGAGAAGGTACCATCAGGTGCTGAGAAGAAGGTATATTCTTTTGATGCAGGATGAAATGTTCTATAGATATCTGTTAAAAATATTTGGTTCATAGCATCTGTTAGTTTCACTGTGTCTCTGTTTAGTTTATGTTTCCAAGATCTGTCCATTGTTGATAGTGGGGTGTTGAAGTCTCCCACTATTATTGTGTGAGGTGCAATGTGTGCTTTGAGCTTTAGTAGAGTTTCTTTTATGAAAGTGGGAGCTCTTGCATTCAGAGCATAGGTGTTCAGAATTGAGAGTTCTTCTTTTTAGATTTTTCCTTTGATGAGTAAGAAGTGTTCTTCCTCATCTTTTTTGATGAATTTTGGTTGAAAGTCAATTTTATCTGATATTAGAATGGCTACCCAGCCTGTTTCTTGAGGCCATTTGCTTGGAAAATTGTTTTCCAGCCCTTTACTCTGAGGTAGTGCTTGTCTTTAACATGGGGGTGTTTTTTCTGGATGCAGCAAAAGGTTGGGTCCTGTTTATGGATCTGTCAGTCTATGTCTTTTTATTGGGGAGTTGAGACCATTGATGTTAAGAGATATTAAAGAATCGTGATTGTTATTTCCTGTTATTTTTGATGTTGTTTATATTGTTGTGTGGCTATCTTCTTTTGAGTTTGTTGAAAGATTACTTTCTACCTTTTTCTTGAGTGTCGTTTCCCTCCTTGAGTTGGCGTTCCCCATGTATTATTCTTTGTAGGGCTGGGTTTGTGGAAACATACTGTGCAAATTTGGATTTGTTGTAGAATATTTTGGTTTCACCATCTATGATTATTGAGAGTTTTGCTGGGTATAGCAGCCTGGGCTGGCATTTGTGTTCTTTTAGAGTCTGTATGAGATCTGCCCAGGATCTTCTAGCTTTCATAGTCTCTGGTGAGAAGTCTGGTGTAATTCTGATAGGTCTGCCTTTATTTGTTACTTGCCCCTTTTCCCTTACTGCTTTTAATATTCTTTCCTTGTTTTGTGTATTTGGTGTTTTGACTATAATGTGATGGAAGGAATTTCTTTTCTGGTCCAGTCTATTTGGCGTTCTGTAGGCTTCTTGTATGCTTATGTTCATCTCTTTCTTTAGGTTAGGGAAGTTTTCTTCTATAATTTTGTTGAAGATTTTTACTGGTCCTTTACGTTGGGAGTCTTCACTCTCTTCTATACCTATTATCCTCAGGTTCTGTCTTCTCATTGCATCCTGGATATCTTGGATGTTTTGGGTTAGGAGCTTTTTGCATTTTGTGTTTTCTTTGACTGTTGTGTCCATGTTTTCTATGGTATCTTCTGCACCTGAGATTCTCTCTTCCATCTCTTGTATTCTGTTGGTGATGTTAGCATCTACGACTCCTGATTTCTTTCCTATGTTCTCTAACTCCAGGGTTGTCTCCCTTTGTGATTTCTTTATTGTTTCTATTTCTGTTTTTAATTCCTGAATGGTTTTGTTCATCTGTTTGATTGTGTTTTCCTGTATTTCTGCCCGTTTGATTGTGTTTTCCTGTAATTCTTCAAGGGATTTTTGTGTGTCCTCTTTAAGGGCTTCCAGTTGTTTACCTGTGTTCTCTTGTATTTCTTTAAGAAAGTTATTTATTTCCTTCTTAAAATCTTCTATCATCCTCTTGATAAGTGATTTTAAGTCTGAGTCTTCCTTTTCTGGTGTGTTGGGGTATCCAGGGCTGTCTGTGGTGGTAAAGCTGGGTTCTGATGAAGCCAAGTAGTCTTGGTTTCTGTTCCTTGTGTTCTTGCCCTTGCCTTTCGCTATCTGGTTATCTCTGGTGTTAGCTGGTCTTTCTCTCACCGACTGTGGCTTGTCTTTCCTTCAAGCTCAGATGCCAGTAATCCTGGGAGACCAGTTCTCTCTTCCAGCTGTTCTTCATATCCTGCGTCTGGTGTCCTGTTGCTGGCTCCTCAGCATAAGTGGGGGGGTAGCTTTCTCCCTACACTGCTTGTATATGGAGTCCTAGTGGGCCAGGCGGGTGTCTCTGGCCACAGGTGGAAGCAGGCAAGCTCTTACCTCCCGGCTTTTCCTCAGTCCCTGCGTCTGGAGCCTGCCTTCTGCTGGCTCCTCAGCACAAGTGGGCAGGTAGCTTTCTCTCTGCACTGCTTGTATATGGAGGCCTGGTGGGCCAGGCAGAGTTTCTAGCCACAGGTGGAGGCAGGCAGGCTCTTACCTTCTGACTTTTCCTCAGTCCCTGTGTCTGAAGCCTTCCTCCCACTGGCTCCTCAGCACAAGTGGGCAGGTAGCTTTCTCCCTGCACTGCTTGTATATGGAGGTTTCCTGGGTCAGGCGGGTGTCTCTGGCCACAGGTGGAAGCAGGCAGGCTCATACCTCCCGGCTTTTCCTCATTCCCTGTGTCTGGAGCCCACCTCCCGCTGGCTCCTTAGCACAAGTGGCCTTTTCTTTTTTTATATATCCTCTCCTGATTCCAGAAATCCAAAAGGCAACCAACACTGAAGGTCATAGGGTCAAGCAATTCTAATGGCTAAGAATTCTTTGTTTTGCTCATTCTATTTCCAAGGTTTACTTTCTCCAATTCTGGCCTTCAGTGTTCGTACCCTCATTTCTGTCATTACAGTTCTGCTCCCATGTATCTGCCTGTTTACATGTCCATTCCTCTGCCTCTACTTTTCCAAGCTGTCACCCCTCCCCTTTCCCCAAACAAACCTCATTATACTAGATCTGTTGCATGGCATAATTTCTTAAGGGCACAACTTGCCATAGGATTGACATGGTACCCACTCACAAAATTATATTTCATAACATTGGTTCTGTGACCTCAAGAGGCTTTCCTGGTGTCTAGGCACACTGAGATCCCTTCTGCAGCTGTACCTGTCTGCAACAGATTTTCTTCCTGGTCCACAGATTCCTAGGCACTCCACCCAACACAAGCAACTGGTAAATTCTCTCTCTAACTGAACGTAAATGTCCTTCTGATTCTGACCATTTTTCTGGATGAGGCTTTGTTTTTCCAGCACAGATTTTTGCCCTTGTGGCTTCTTTCAAAAATCTTGGTACCAGGTGAACCATGTCAGTTTGTGCTTTGAGCATTGGTCCCTGTCTGAGTAAATGATGATTTACCAGGACAGTTTATCCCTTCTCACTTGGGTTTCTCCTGAGTTCCTTGGGATGCTGGGAGCCCAGGCTAAGGACTCTTCCATACTTTACCCATCAGAACTCTTTCCTGATAACTTAACTTTTCAATTTATTGAATCTGGCCTCAATATGCTGACAAAGCAATCAGGGAAATGTAATATTAATTTATTAATAAATCTTGGTGTAATGTTTCTTCCTGCCTTAGACCATTTATGTTTCCAGATGAAAGACATACACAGTCTTTATATTTTAATATGCCTTAGGCAGCACAATAGCTGAGCAGCTGCCTACTCTCCATGATGTTACAATCTACCTCCCACTGATAACTCTGAGTTACTACTTGCCAATTTCTATATTCTGTCTTGTCTGCTCTTAACTCCAACTGGTCAACCCTCTGGGCCATATTTTCTTGACCCAGAGCTCAGGGTGCTCTCGTTGCTTTTCTACCCCATGTCTCTCTTCTGTACACTCCTCCTTATGGTCCCAAGCCTGGGAACCCTAAATTTTGTCTATGTCTCTACTCCCCAGCTATTAGCTGCTGATGTCTTTATTTACCAATCATAATTGACTGGGAGGAGGTTTTCAGAAGTTACATGCATACCCTCTCATGCAAACAGTTTTGGGGAAATCAATGAACATTAGAATGCAAACAGCTACCGGGGGACTTGAACTTTCCTCTTTCCCTTTTCCTCATTTCAAATCATAATTTTACAACACACTGTATATGTGAGTCAAACCTGGTTTAAAATATTCTTTGGTGATGAAAGTTCAAGGTTATAAAGGTCTATTCAAGTTAACAAAAGCTAATTTAAAATGTACTTGGCTGACAGCCTGGAGGAAGGAACCTTCTGGTTTGCATCTGCAGCAGGAGACTTCTGCCTGGGCCACCAGGGTTCCCTAGCCAAATAGCACCAGGAGAAAGCAAGCCACCAAGGAGTATGGAAAAGCCTGTGAGGGGGGTAAGAGGAGTAACACTGCTCAGCGGGACTCACCCAGAATCCTTGGTACACAGGGACTGAGGAACAGCCTAGAGGAAGGAACCTTCTGGCTTCCATCTGGGGCAGGAGACCTCTGCCTGGGCAACCAGGGCTCCATAGCCAAATAGCACTGGGAGAAAGATAGACTTCCAAGGGGTGTGAGCAAGCCAGTCTGCTCAGAGGATTGCACCTGGAATACCCAGGACACAGAGACTGAGGAGCAGACTTCTGGTTTCTTTTGGTGGCTGGAAATCAGATCCTGTGACACAGGTCTCCACACTCAAATGGAGCCAGGAGAAAGTTGGTATAAAAGGAGAGCCAACACACCTTCAAGCACAGGCAGACCATCACTTCTTTTCAAATTCACTGAACCAAGTGGGACCCTTGCAGAACCATCAGGACACAGGAAACAAGGGATACCTGCAGATTAGATCCTTCTTGTTTCTGTCTGCACCCCAGTGCTGACCCTGTACCACAGCTCTACTAACCCAAAATCCTCTCACAGAGAATTGGTCTTCAAGGAATATTGATACCTAGGCTTGCAGGAAAGACAAGTCACAGTCAGAGAGAGTAAGACCAGCTAACACCAGAGATAACCAGATGGCGAAAGGCAAGGGCAAGAACACAAGGAACAGAGACCAAAGCTAACTGGCATCATCAGAACCTAGCTCTCCCACCACAGCAAGCCCTGGATACCCCAACACACCAGAAAAGGAAGACTCAGACTTAAAATCACATCTCAAGAGGATGATAGAAGAATTGAAGAAAAAAATAAATAACTCCCTTAAAGAAATATGAGAGAACACAGGTAAACAACTGAAAGGCCTTAAAGAGAAAACACAAAAATCCCTTAAAGAATTACAGGAAAACACAATCAAACAAGCAGAATTACAGGAAAACACAATCAAACAGATGAAGGAAATAAACAAAACCATCCAGTAACTGAATACAGAAATAGAAACAATAAAGAAATCACAAAGGGAGACAACCCTGGAGTTAGAAAACCTAGGAAAGAAATCAGGAGTCATAGGTGCAAGCATCACCAATAGAATAAAAGAGATGGAAGAGAGAATCTCAGGCGTGGAAGATACCATAGAAAACATTGACACAACAGTCAAAGAAAACGCAAAAACCAAAAAGCTCCCAAACAAAAACATCCAGGATATCTAGGATTCCAGGAGAAGACAGAACCTGAGGATAATAGGTATAGAAGAGAGTGAAGATTCCCAACTTAAAAGACCAGTAAATAGCTTCAACAAAATTAAAGAAGAAAACTTCCCTAACCTAAAGAAAGAGATGAACATAAATACACAAGAAGCCTACAGAATTCCAAATAGACTGGACCAGAAAAGTAATTTCTCCTGTCACATTATAGTCAAACCACCAAATACACAAAATAAGGAAAGAATATTAAAAGCAGTAAGGGAAAAAGGGCAAGTAATATATAAAAGCAGACCTATCAGAATTACACCAGACTTCTCACCAGAGACTATGAAAGCTAGACGATCCTGGGCAGATCTCATACAGACTCTAGGAGAACACAAATGCCAGCCCAGGGTGCTATACCCAGTAAAACTCTCAATAATCATAGATGGTGAGAACAAAATATTATATGACAAATACAAATTTGAACAGTATGTTTCCACAAACCCAGTCCTACAATGAATAATAGATGGAAAATGTCAATTCAAGGAGGGCAACTACATTCATGAAAATGCAAGAAAATAATCTTTCAACAAACTCAAAAGAAGATAGACACACAAACATAAAAACAACATCAAAAATAACAGGAAGCAAAAACATCACTATTCCTTAATATCTCTTAACATCAATGGACTCAATTCCCAATAAAAAAAAAATAAAAAGACATAGACTGACAGTCTGGATTCATAAACAGGACCCAGCATTTTGCTGCATCCAAGAAAAGCACCTCCCTGTTAATGACAAACACTACCTCAGAGTGAAGGACTGGAAAACAATTGTCAAGGCAAATGGCCCCAAGAAACAGACTGGAGTAGCCATTCTAATATCAGATGAAATAGACTTTCAACCAAAAGTCATCAAAAAAGATAAGAAAGGACACTTCATACTCATCAAAGGAAAAATCTACCAAGAAGAACTCTCAATTCTGAACATCTATGTCCCAAATGCAAGGGCTCCCACATTCATAAATGAAACGTTACTTAAGCTCAAATCACACATTGCACCTCACACAATAATAGTGGGAGACTTCAACAACCCACTCCCATCAATGGACAGATCTTGGAAACATAAACTAAACAGAGACACAGTGAAACTAACAGATGCTATGAACCAAATGGGTTTAACAGATATCTATAGAACATTTCATCCTGTATCAAAAGAATATACCTTCTTCTTAGCACCTGATGGTACCTTCTCCAAAATTGATCATATAATTGCTCACAAAACAAACCTCAACAGATATAAGAAGATCAAAATAATCCCATGCCTCCTATCAGATCACTGTGTAATTAGGCTGATCTTCAATGGCAACAACAACAACAACAGAAAGTCCACATACACATGGAAGCTGAACGACACTGTACTCATTGATAACTTGGTCAAGGAAGAAATAAAGAAAAAGATTAAAGACTTCCTAGAATTTAATGAAAAGGACAGTACAACATACCCAAACCTATGGGACATAATGAAAGCAGTGTTAAGAGGAAAACTCATAGCTATGAAGACCTCCAAAAAGATATTGCATATACTAACTGCTTAACAGCACACCTGAAATCTCTAGAACAAAAAGAAGCTAATACACCCAAGAAGAGTAGAAGTCAGAAAATAATATAATTAAGGGCTGAAATCAACCAAGTAGAAAATAAAGGAATACAAAGAATCAACAAAACCGGGAGCTGTTTCTTTGAGAAAATCAACAAGATAGATAAACCCTTAGCCAGACTAACCAGAGGGCACAGAGACAGGATCCAAATTAACAAAATTAGAAATGAAAATGGAGATATAACAACAGATTCTGAGGAAGTTTATAAAATCATCAGATCCTACTACAAAAACCTATACTCAAAAAATTGGAAAATCTGGAGGAAATGGACAAGTTTCTAGACATGTACCTATTACCAAAGTTAAATCAGGATCAGGTAAACTATCTAAACAGTCCCATAACCTCTAAAGAAATAGAAGCAGTCATTAAAAGTCTGCCAACCAAAAAAAGCCCAGGACCAGATGGGTTCAGTGCAGAATTCTATTAGACCTTCAAAGAAGTTCTAATACCAACACTCTTCAATCTATTCCATAAAATAGAAACAGAAGGAATACTTCCCAATTCATTCAATGTGGCCACAGTTACACTGATACCAAAACCTCACAAAGACCCAACAATCAGAGAAACTTCAGACCAATTTCCCTTATGAATATCGATGCAAATATACTCAATAAAATTATTGCAAACCGAATCCAAGAACACATCATAATGATCATTCACCATGATCAAGTAGGCTTCATCCCAGGGATGCAGGGATGGTTCAATACCCGGAAATCCATCAATGTAATCTACTACATAAACAAACTCAAAGAAAAAAAAAACACATGGTCATTTCATTAGATGCTGAAAAAACATTTGACAAAATTCCATATCCCTTCATGATAAAAGTCTTGGAAAGATCAGGAATTCAAGGAGCATACTTAAACATAGTAAAAGCAATATATAGCAAACCAGTGGCCAACATCAAACTAAATGGAGAGAAGCTCGAAGCAATCCCACTGAAATCAGGGACTAGGCAAGGCTGCCCTCTCTCTCCCTATCTATTCAATATAGTACTTGAAGTTCTAGCTAGAGCAATTAGACAACAAAGGGAGGTCAAAGGGATACAAATTGGAAAGGAAAAAATCAAAATATCACTATTTGCAGATGATATGAAGGTATACTTAAGTGACCTGAAAAACTCCACCAGAGATCTGCTACAGCTGATAAACAACTTCAGAAAAGGGGCCAGATACAAAGTTAACTCAAGCAAATCAGTAGCCTTCCTATATTCGAAGGATAAACAAGCTGAGAAAGAAATTAGGGAAATGACACCGTTCACAATTGTCACAAACAATATAAAGTATCTTGGTGTGATTCTACCCAAGCAAGTGAAAGATCTGTATGACAAGAACTTCAAGTCTCTGAAGAAAGAAATCGAAGAAGACCTCAGAAGATGGAAAGATCTCCCATGCTCATGGATTGGCAGGATTAATATAGTTAAAATGGCCATCCTGTTGAAAGCAGTATACAAATTCAATGCAATTCCCATCAAAATCCTAACTCAATTCTTCATGGACTTAGAAAGAGCAATTCTCAAATTCATATGGAATAACAAAAAACCCAGGATAGCCAAAACTAGTCTCAAAAATAAAAGGTCTTCTGGGGGAATCAGCCTCCCTGACCTCAAGCTGTACTACAGAGCAGTAGTAATAAAAACTGCATGGTATTGGTACAGTGACAGGCAGGTAGATCAATGAAATAAATTTGAAGACCCAGAAATGAACACATACACCTATGGTCACTTGATCTTTGACAAAGGAGCTAAAACCATCCAGTGGAAAAAAGACAGCATTTTCAACAAATGGTGCTGGTTCAATTGGTGGTCTACATGTAGAAGATTGTGAATTGATCCATTCCTATCTCCCTGTACAAAGCTATAGTCCAAGTGGATCAAAGGACCTCCACATAAAATCAGATACACTGAATCTAATAGAAGAGATAGTGGGGAAAGTCTCCAACACATGGGCACAATGGGCAAAGTTCCTGAACAGAACACCAATGGCTTATGCTCTAAGATCAAGAATTACAAATGGGACCTCATGAAATTACAAAGCTCTGTAAGTCAAAGGACTCTGTAAATAAGACAAAATTGCTACCTACAGATTGGAAAAAGATCTTTACCAATCGTACATCTGATAGTGGGCTAATATCCAATATATATAAAGAACTCAAGTAGCTAGACTCCAGAGATCCAAATAATCCTATAGAAAATGGGGAACAGAGCTAAACAGAGAATTCTCAATTTAGGACACTCGAATGGCCAAGAACGACCTAAAAAAATGTTCAGCATCCTTAGTCATCAGGGAAATGCAAATCAAACAACCCTGAGATTCCACCTCACACCAGTCAGAACGGCTAAGATAAAAAAAAACCTCAAGTGACAGCAGATGTTGGAGAGGATGTGGAGAAAGAGGAACCCTCCTCCATTGCTGGTGGGAATGCAAGCTGATACAACCTCTCTGGAAATCAGTATGGTGGACCCTCAGAAAAAATGAACATAATACTACCTGAAGACCCAGCTATTCCACTCCTGGGCATATACCCAGAAGATGTTCCAACATGTAATAAAGACACATGCTCCACTATGTTCCTTGCAGCCATATTTATAATAGCCAGAAGCTGGAAACAACCCAGATGTCCCTCAACAGAGGAATGGATACAGAAAATGTGGTACATTTACACAAAGGAATACCAATCAACTATTGAAGACAATGACACCATGAAATTCACAGTCAAATGGATGGAACTTGAAAATATCATCCTGAGTGAGGTAACTCAGTCACAAAAGAACAAACACATTATATACTCACTGATAAGCTGATATTAGCCCAAAAGTTCAGAACACCCATGATTCAATTCATAGCAACTGTTGGACTGAGCGTGGGGTCCCAGGTGGAGGAGTTGGACTGAAAGAGCTGTGGGAGTTTGCAGCCCCATGCAGAGGAAGCAACATTGTCAACTGGTTAGGCCCTCCGGTGCTCCCATATACTGGAACACCAACCAAAGAATGCTTATGGAGGGACCCATGGTGCTGGCCACATATGTGGCAGAAGAGGGCCTTGTTGGCCATCATTGGAAGAGAGGCCCTTGGGTCTGAGAGTGTTAGATGCCCCTGTATAGGGGAATGCCAGGGAAAGAAGACAGGCATGGGTGGGTAGGTAGGGAAATTCTCTCATAGAGGCAGGGGGTGAAGGGATGAGATAGGGGGTTTCTAAAGGGGAGACCTGGAAAGGGGAAAACATTTGAAATGTAAATAAAGTATCAAAAATAAAAAATAATTTTAAAAATTTTTAAAAAAAGAAAATCCTTAAACGCACTACAATAAAATAAATAAATCAGGAAAATGGGTAATAACAAATTTACATGCTGTGACTATGGCAATTCAACCAATGGATCTTTTACAGACTTCCTTTACTTTCTTTGTTACTGAGATCATAGCCTGAAATCATAATTGACATGAAAAATTGCTTTATCACAATGCACTTGCACTGATCATTTCTGAGGATACTGTTGGCCTTGCTGGTCTTCATTAAACTTGGTTTCTTTGCTGATCTTCAGTTGTGACTTCCTAGACAGACATATACCAAAGAGTTGCTGGTTGTGTTCCTGCTTCTTCTTGAAACTTCAGTGTATTTGTTTTTCTGGGTTGAACTGTTCCTCTTTATTTGTGTTTGGTGATTGCTTAGTGGACTGGACTGCCTCTTCTGATTTCTACTTTGTGTAAGGCTAGTGTACTGGACTCCTGACTATAAAGATTGGAATTGGACCAAGAACTTATAAACAGGTACATGTCCCCCCTCTTGTCCTAATAAACTTTATTCTTCACCTACCTTTGGTTGGTGGGCTATTATGGAAGTTGAAGCAATTAAGAACTCTTATTAAATTAGGTTTTAAAATACCTTAGAATACATGAGTGATTGAGTAGTGATCGTGGTTAAAATAGTGACAAGAAAACAAAATTTGGCCCTATTTAAAATATAAGAAATATGGGCTCAAGAGAGAGAAATGGATTTATTTTTCTTTACCTGTGAGTTGATTGTTTAATATCAGTTTGTTCTTATATCTTTCATTTTGGAATTCATAGGAAAGAGAAGATAACCAGAACAAAACTCAATTAGCAAGTATCAGAAAGGAGCTACGTATAAACTTGGGTGAATACTTTCATCTCCTAGTTCAGAGTTGGAGTCCTTCAGTCCAAAGTCAAGTAAGACCTCTAACAGCAAAATGGAACAGAGTATCTTTGTCCAAGACATTACCTACCAGGACTCTACATGATGCCCCAATCATTATGGACAATTACTATGAATATTACTTTACAATAAAGAGTGTTTTATCCCTTAAAAGGGTCCTCTTTTATTAAAAAAAAAAACCTCCACATGTCTAGAATTGTACCAGAAAGAAGTCATATTTTCTGTAGCTACCTTAATATCTTCAGACACTTAATGATGACCTTTCTATGAGCACTCAAATAACAATGATCTATCCAAAAATAATGGCCTCTTTGTATATTCTGGGAACTAAAACCTCACAATGATGGTGCTGCTAATAGTCTATTCCCCTGAGAAATATTCCTTATAATTCCAATAATTTCTGAAACTAGAACATTCTACATACTTGAATGTGCCACATCCTTAGATAGATCCTTAAGGATCACCTTGTGGGACAAATATGGTGTACTGTTCTCTGTTAATATATGGTATGCTGGATAGATTTACTATTTAGGGGAGAAAATTTCGGATAGTAAAGTGTTTTATTTCTATGGCAACTAGTTCATAAAATAGAGGAGATAATATGCAATCAACTTTCAACATCTTAGAGTACTTAATAAATGAGAAAAATGAGAACTATCCTTTGACTTGTGTTTTCTAAAAAAATACTTCCTATACTTAACAGAAGGAAATGTCTGATATATATAAGATAGTTCAACATGTCACTTGTGTATTTACAGAAAAAAAAAACATCAAAAAGGTACATTTTGTTGTTTAAATAATTTTAAAATTATTTACAGGTCTGTATCTATTGTACAGCATTTGGAGTCAGATAGCCCACATTTCATTCTCATTCATTGTTATTGTGTGAGTCTTAATTCTCTGTCATTATTCAGGTCTGCTAGGAGGCCAACCTCATACATGCTATAGGAGATGGGCCTCTTTCTCCATAAAATCATAAAAATCTCAGAAACAGGGAGAAGTTATGTTAGCTCAAAACAAGAATTACAGCCAAAAACTGCACACAGACATATTTTGCTTGCAGTTAGATGTATTTGCTACATGTCACTTGGATTTTTTCTTTGATAGTTGCTTCTCTTGATCTACTGTGTTGTTCATTGTTAAATCACTGTTACATATACCAGTATCAACACCTCCTGATAGCCCTCCATAGGAAGAACATAGTCCTCACCCAAAGGCACCATCTCCAGCCTGGCTCTTCTCCACAGCATAGAAAGAGACTCCAAGTTTTCCATGTCCCTCCCAAAACAGTAAATCTGCTCCAGCACCAGTTTGCCCCAGGTATTCCTGCCCAGACATTCTGCATGTGAATGGCATGATCCTTGGCATATGGTACATATTAGGTTTGAAAAAAGACTACAAGTTTTAGCTGTGATTTCTCTAAGAAGGAGACGCTATTTGTTCTTATCTGAGATAGGGTAGGAAAAAAAAGAGAGGCCATGGTTTCAGTGAGTATTCTGTAGTGAGTCATAGTGACCATGTTATTTTAAGAGGACTATGCCCCTTATACTCTTGAGAAGGCTAAAGTGATATACACATAAAATCCTGGCTGTGAAATATAACATAAATAGACATGCATAAAATGCTCTAGGGGAGAAAACTTCAGAGGGAGAAATTCTTATGAATAAGATCAGTGTGTGTTTTTGTTTTCATTGTTTTTAAGAGTACATCTCTTTCTAGTAGAGGCTAGCCCAAACTTAAATTTAAATATAGTCTATACAAATTTCACACTCAAGTAACCTTTAGCCATCCTCCCAAAGCCCACCATGTTCTTTGGTTACAGGAATAAGGAAGTATAGCAAGCTGTGGTGGGCAGAGTGTAGGTGTTTTAGATAGAACTGGATTTAGGAGGTTAGGGAATGTCACTATGTCATTCTCTTCCTTCAGCAGCTTTCTCCTGACTTTGCAGACCTTCATCTCCTGGACCTTCCTCTGTCCTCATGCTGATTGATAGCACATTCTGTTCACTTCTTTTATTCTCCTACAAATATCACAATAAAATGCTAATAAATGATCAATAAAAGAGAGTGAAATTGCTGTTTGTGAACTCCATTTTCCAAAGAATACACTAATCATAATTCTTGGTTTCATACAGTATTAAATTATAAAGTGGATTTTTACCAAAACATTAAACTTTAATTAAGGTATAAGTCATATCCCACACTGAAGACATATGTCTCAAGATTTTTTTGGTACTAACTAGCACTCTTTACTGTGTTAGATAATGGCCTGGTGGCCAGGAAGGGGGGAGTACAGATAGCTGTTATCATGATATGCTCCAACATGGAACCCAAAACAGTCATCACCTAAGGTCAGACGTCTGAAGCACAAGAGTCAGTAACTAAAAATGGTTTGTCCTAATCCTACATACTGTAAAGCATATACATATCTGTAACTTGAAATCATAAACCCTGAAATATCACTTAATCATATTAAAGGTAATATATACCTTTAACAGGTATATATTTTTTTGACACTGAATGAATCATTGGGACAAAATGTCTCACACGCTATATTACTTCCTTCTGTTAAGTATGGCTAAAACTGTTATGTGCCAAAAGTGTTAATTTATACCTCAAGTTTACAGGAGTCAATGTTCATATAAATATGCTTGCTCCTCATTAAATATTTTATTTTTCCCTTAAAATACAAAGCCGTGCAATGTCCAACCCAAAAAATAATTTACAGAGTATAGAGGTTTGAACTAGATCGTCATCCATAAATAATTTCCCAGAGAGTGGAACATTGAACAAATAAAATTTTCGAGAACCTGAACTGTTGGGAAGTGGAATCAGAGTTAGTCAACTTTGGGAGAGAGAAATATCAACAGAACAATTATGTTGAGCCATTTGATATCACAAAATTTCAATTGAATCTTTCCTGAATTGAGTCACTGATATTTGCCTTATCACATAAAAATCTGTATCAAATCTCCTTAGAAATAACTCCAATTAAAGAAAAGATGGTTTATGCCTTATGGACACTTGTATCTCATGTGGAAAGTTAAACATAAGCAAGGACCCTTTTAAGGGGTCTTGTTTCAGCTGAAAACAAGACAGGTACACAAGGACTTGGGAAACAGAAACATCCCAGCTAAGAACTGGGCAAAGAGACACCATTACATAGCACTGTTACTTGACTTTGGATTGAATTACTCTGGACAAAGATGATGAAATAAAAGTACACACATAAAGACACTTGCAAGCACTTAATGTGCTTGGCTAAAGAAGTTTTGTTCCATGGTATGTACTCACTGTTAAGTGGTTATTAGCTCAAAAGTTCAAAATACCAAGAGTCACTTCACAGCAACAGTAGGGCAGAGTGTGAGTTCCCAGATGGAGGACTTGGGGAAGGGACTGAAGGAGCTGAGGGAGTTTGCATCCCCAGAAAGGCAGCAACAGTACCAACTGGCCTGACCTCCCGATACTCCTGGAGACTGATCCACCAACCAAAGAATACAAATGGAGTGACCCATGGTGCTGGCCACATATGTGGCAGAGGAGGGTCTTGTTAGACATCTGGGGAGGAGAGGCCCTTGGGCCTGAGGGTATTAGACCCCCCAGTATAGGAGAATGCCAAGGATGGAAGATGAGAGTGGGTGGGTGGGGGAATAACCCCATAGAGGCAGGGGAGGGGGGAGGGAATAGGGAGGTTCCAAAGGGGAGATCTGGAAAGGGGAAAACATTTATTTACATTCAAGATGTAAATAAAGTAGAAAAAAAGAAGCCCCTTTATATGGGGAATTGACGATTACAAAACAAAAATACATTGCCAGGTTCAGGATCTCACCCTTTGAGTTGTCAGTCAAAGAAGTCTCCTTGATGCCCAAGGCAAAACGTATTGTCTTCATTGCTCTTAGTAATCCCCCAAAATTAGGTGGTAAGATCCTGTAGCTAAAGACAGCACACATCTCAATCATGGGGCATGGGCAATGAAGCTAAGAATGATCTGAGATATTCCTCCCTAGTGGCTACTGAGAAATAACTAGTATTATTTATAGTGACAGAAGTTGCTAAATTAAATGCTAAAAACTTTCTACACTTTTACCCATCCCTGAACCCTGAGAGCTACAATTTTGACTGAGCTGAAAAGATATACCGTTTGTGAAAGGGCAGTATTAATGTTATAGACATAGTCAATAACTTTCTGATTGAACTTATGTCTGCTATTATAACATGGTCAATAACTTGTAGCAGAAGAGGTCATAGACCATAGGGGACAACCTATTACAGTTTTGTTTTGTTTTGTTTATCATGGAAAGATCAGCCTTCTACTTGTTTATCTCTCTATACACAGATCAAGACTTTTCAAAGAAGATTCATTTTGTAGCAAATGGCAATTAACACAGACATTTGCTGCTGCTCAGAGTGCAGAATAAGTAACTGTGGAGTGCCCTTCCCTAAATAAAATATTTATGTCCTGGCCTCCCCCAAGGCTCATGGAGCATTCTGGAAGATGGAGTGGAGAGACACTAAGAGCAAGAGGTTAGAGAAGACTGTTGTAAAACAATAACTTCTGAAGACATAAGAGACATTACATGCATGAATTCACAGTGGCTGTGTATGCATACACAATCTATACAAAATCATATGAGCCAAAATTCCATTATGGATGGGGGAGGGGTTATGAAGCTGAAGACTTTACAACTGAAGGGTACTGAGGTAGGGAGAGTCAGTTTTCTTCAACAAGTGGCTCCTAGTATTTTGTTCACGGGCCAGCACATGGACCTACCCACAAGCACATAAGAACAACACTGATTGGACTCAGTAGGCAATGGATACAAGATATGAAGTTGGGTGGCCTGTGGAGGAAGTTCTGGGAAGAGATTGAAGGATAATGGAGGTTGATATGATCAAAAGACACTGTATACATGTATGAAGTTACCTAACAATGGATTTTAAAGACACAAACAAACCAAAATTTAAAAATAAAAAAAGTAAAATGCCTTGGGCAACAAAATGGCTCAGCAGGAAAAGGCAGTTGCTGTACAAATCTAGACAGAAGATTTTGATCCCCAAACCCATGCAAAAATCCAGAAGCAGAACTACAATGACGAATACCCCTACAAAGAAATGATATGCAGAACTAGGATGCTGGTACAAATTTTCTTGGTACTCTAGGCAGTCTCAATGAGACAGCATGGAACAGTGAATGACCATATCTCAAAAAGTATAAATCAAAAATTGATTCTGATGGTCAGACATGTCTTTTCCTTCTAAGGCCAGACCAGTCAGTCCTCTGCTGTTTATGTGTCAGGGGCCTCATATCAGCTGGTATATGCTGGCTGGTTGGTTGCTCAGTATCTGAGAAATCTCAGCTGTCCAGATTAGTTGAGACTGCTGGTCTTCCTATGAGGTCGCCCTCCTCCTCAGCTTCTTCTAGCCTTTCCCTAAATAAACCACAGGGGTCCCCAACTTCAGTCTGATGGTTGGCCTTAAGTATCTGCATCTGTCTCATTCAGCTGCCTGATGGGCCTGTGCTCCTGGATATGATGATGTGACAGAATACCTGGGGAGTCAAGCTGCAACTGGGTTGTGGGCTGTGTAGGTACGGATCCAGAGCCTAGGCTCTGCTCCCAGCAGAGGTGAAATCCAGAACTATAGAATATTTTTAAATATTGCAGAGGGTTCAAAAATAGTGCTGAAGTGCATCATGGCTCAAAGAAAGAAATAGAAAACTGTTAACTGTGCCCCATAAGAACAAAGCTTCTCATTTCTTGCTTGTTATTGCCAAAGGTTGTTTGAGTATTGGAGAGAATAGGAATTCAAAGCCTATACCTAAACATAATAAAAACAAAGTATAGCAAATCAACAGCCAATATCAAATTAAATGGAGAGATATTTGAAGCAATCTCACTTAAAAACATGGACAAGAAACAATGCCCACACTCCCTATATATATTCAATATAGTACTTGAAGTCTGAGCTAGAGCAATAAGACAACAAAAGGATATCAGGGGGATACAAATTGGCAAAGAAGAAGTCAAGGCATCACTATTTGCAGATGATATGATGGTATACATATGCGACCCCAAAACTTTTACCAGAGAACTTCCACAGCTCATATACAACTTCAGCAAAGTGGATGAATATAAAATTAACTCAAACAAATCAGTAGCCTTCCTTTATGCAAATGATAAAAGGGCTGAGAAAGAAAATAGGGAAACAACACCCTTCACAAAAGTCATAAATAATATAAAATATCTTGGCATAACTCTAACCAAACAAGTGAAAGATCTGTATGACAAGAAATTCAAGTCTCTCAAGAAAGAAAATGAAGAAGACCTCAGAAAATGGAGAGATCTCCCATGCTCATGGATTGGTACGATTAACATTGTAAAAATGGGTATGCAACCAAAAGCAATCTACAGATTCAATGCAATCACCATCAAAATTCCAATACAATTCTTCAAAGACACGGAAAGAGCAATTCTCAATTTCATACTGAAAAACAAGAAACTCAGTAAAGCAAAAACAATTTTTAACAATAAAAGAACACCTGGGGAATTCCCTATCCCTGACCTCAAGATGTACTACAAAGCAATAGTGATAAAAACTGAATGGTATTGGTACAGAGATAGACAGGTCAATCAATGGAATAGAATCAAAGACCCAGAAATAAACCCACACACTTATGGACTCTTGATCTTTGACAAAGAAGCCAAAAATATACAATAGATAAAAGAAAGCATCTTCAATAAATGGTGCTGTTCTAACTGGCAAATTGTATGTAGAAAAATGAAAAGAGATCAGTATTTGTCACATTGCACAAAGCTCAAGTTTCAGGTGGATCAAGGATCTCCACAGAAAAGCAGATACACTGAATCCAATAGAAGAGAATATGGGAAAGATCCTGGAACTCATTTTCACAGGGGTAGATTTCCTAAACAGAACTCCAATAGGTCATGCTCTAAGATCAAGAATTGATAAATGGGACCTTATAAAACTGGAAAACTTTTGTAAGGCAAAGGACATAGTCAATAGGACAAATCGGCAACCTACAAATTGAGGAAAAATCTTCACTAATCTCCCCATCCAATAGAGAGCTAATATCCAAAATACATAAAGAACTCAAGAAGCTAACCTCCAAAAAACAAAAACCAAATCAAAAACTGTGGTATAGAGCTAAACAGAATTCACAACACAGGAATCTCAAATGGCTGATAAACACTTAAAGAAATGTTCAAAGCCCATTTACACAATGGAATACTATTTAGCTATTAAGAACAAGGACATCATAAGTTTTACAGGCTAATGGATGGAATTAGAAAATTTCAGCCTGAGTGAGGTAACTCAGATCCAAAAGGACATGCATGGTATGTACTCACTAATAAGTGGATATTAGCCAAAAAATGTACAGAATACCCAGGATACAATCCACAGAACTCAAGAGGTTAACAAGCCAAAGGGCCCAAGTGAGGATGCTTCCATCCCACTTGAGGATGAGAAGAAAATAATCACTGGGGGCAGAGGGAGGAGGGATGTGGTTGGGAGAGGGGAGGGGAAAAAGAAAGGGGAACATGATGAGGCATTTGGGGGAAAGGGAGTGAAGCCCTGAGGGCCAGCAGAAAGAATGGAATATGCATCCTGGGGGAATAGGAGGTGGAGGGACCCTCTAGAATGTACCAGAAACCTGGGAGATGAGAGACTCTCAGGACTCAAAGAAAGGGATCTTAGATGAAATGCCCAATAGTAGGGAGAGGGAACTTGTAAAATCCACCTCCAGTAGAAAGACAGGGCATCAAGTGGAGGGATGGGATTGCCATCCCACAGTCAAAACTCTGACCCAGAATTGTTCACGTCTAAAAGAACTGCAGGGACAAAATGGAGAAGAGACAGAGAAAGGAGGTCCAGTGACCAGCCCAACTTGGAATCCATCTCAAGGGGAGGCTCCAAGGCCTGACACTATTACTGATGCTATGGTATGCTTACAGACAGGACCCTAGCATGGCTGTCCACTAAAAGGCCCAACAAGCAACTGACTTGAGACAGAAGCAGATACTTACACCCAACCAATGGATTGAAGTCGGCGACCCCTGTGGTTGAATTAAGGAAAGGCTGGAAGAAACTGAGGAGGATGGTGACCCCATAGGAAGATCCTCAGTCTCAACTAACCCAGTCCCATGAAATCTCTCAGACACTAAGTCACCAATCAGGCAGCATGAACTAGGTAGTCTGAGGCCCCCCAACACATATACAGCAGAAGACTGCCTTGTCTGTCCTTAGTGAGGGAAGCACCTAAACCTTGAGAGACTTGAGGCTGCAAGGGGTGGGGAGGTCTGGTATGAGTGGGGTTGGAGACATCCTCTTGGAGACAAGGGGAAGAGGAGTGGGATGAGGAACTGTTAGAGGGCAGACCTGGAGGGGGATGATGACTGGATTGTAAAAAAATAAAAGTAATGAAAAGAAGAAAGAAAGAAAGAAAGAAAGAAAGAAAGAAAGAAAGAGAGAGAGAGAGAGAGAGAAGGAAGGGAGGAAGAGAAGAAATCTTCCAGTCTACATCCAATTTCTGAATGAGGTCATTTCAACTACTAGAATTTTTGTTTATGTTGATTTTTAATGCAGATACTGAGGGCACGGAACAGTGGATAATATTCTAGATGTGATATTTATAGCATGTTTGACCATATTGTATGATGTTCTAGAAGCAGGAATGAAATGAGCTTACCATGGCCAGCAAAATAGCCTGCCATCTCTTCAGCATCATAATTACTGAAGGTTGTGTGAGGTGTGACGGGATGTTAGAGGGCAGAGTTTTCAGTTTCTGAGTGGAATTTCACAGCCTTAACTTCAGTCCCAGATTTGGCTGTGCCCCATCACCTTTGCTAATCTGTGTCTCCACTTGTACTCAAGAACGTGACTGTGATGTTAGGTAAGTCAGATTAAATTCAAACCTCCAGCAATGAATGCCATGAGTTTTCAGGTTCTGGAAGCCTGCTATATTCTAGACAATTTTTTCTTTACTTATTTATTTATTTATTTATTTATTTATTTATTTACATACCAAACTCTATCTCCTAGTCCCCCCACCCAGAGTCTTTCCACCATTACCCCTCTCTCCTCTGATAGGGTGGGGTGTCCCTGCTATCCCCGCACACCGCCACATCAATTCTCTGCAGAACTGAGCACATCCTCTTCCACTGAGCCCTGGCAAGGTAGCATCCCTGGTGGGACAGGATTCCATAGTCAGGCTACAGCCCTAGGGACATCACTCACTGCAGCTGGGGACTCACAGAGCAACAGAGCTGCACATCTGCTATCTATGTGCCTGGGCCTTTGCCCAAACCTTGTAAACTCTTTAATTAGTGGCTCAATGTCTGAGAGCTGCCAAGGTTCCAGGTTAGTTGAAATTGTTGGTCTTCATATGGAGTTCCTATCCCCTTCAGGAACTTCAAATCCTTCCCCCAACTCTTCCATAGGAGTCTCTGACCTCCATCCAATGTTTAGCTATGAGTATTTGCATCTGTCTCAGTCACCTGATGGGTGGAACCTCTCAGAAGACAGTTATACTAGTCTCTTGTCTACAAACATAAAATAAAAGAGTATCATTAATAGTGTCAGGGGTTGGTGCTTGCCTATGGGATGGGTCTCAAGTTGGGCTGGTAACTAGTTGGCTATTCCTTTGGGCTCTGCTCAATCTTTGCAACTGCATTGCTTTTAGACAGGACAAATATTGGGTCAAAAGTTTTGTGGGTGGGTTGGAATACTTATACCTCCATGGGGGTCCTACCTGGCTACAGGAAGTTGTCTCTTCTGGTTTCATGGACCCACTGTTAGGCATCTTGGCTAAGGTCACCTGCATATACTCCTGGGAGCCTCCCTCATCCAAGGTCTCTGGAGTTTCCTACAGATTCCCCACCTGCCCACACCTGCAACAGCTACACATTTCTGTTCATTTATCTGGCCATCTGGCCCTCTCTCCTGTCTCTCCCCACACCTGAACACCCCACATTCCCTTCCTGATCCCCTCTCCCACCCATATCCCTCCCTCCATCTTCATCTTATAATTATTTTATTACCCCTTTTGAAGTGATATTCAAGTATCCTCTCTTGGGCCTTCCTTCTTGTTTCGCTTCTTTGGGTCTGTGGAGTATACCATACTTACCCTGTACTTCATGACTAATATGCACTTATAAGTGAATACATACCATGCACTTTCCTTTTAAAAATACAAAACAGAGATATCAGCAGTAAGATTGGTCATTAGAAAAAGTCCAGGGAACACAGTTGCTACTCCCCAAGGACAAGTAAGGCAGGGGACAAGGACTCAGGAGACTAAGATAATGACAAGACAAAATCTTGTGCTTAAAAACAACACTCAAAGACAAATGGATGGAACTTGAAACTATAATCCTGAGCGAGGTAATGCAGTCACCAAAGAATGAACATGGTATGTACTCACTGTTAAGTGGTTATTAGCCCAAAAGTTCGAAATACCCAAGAGTCACTTCACAGCAACAGTAGGGTGGAGTGTGAGGTCCCAGATGGAAGACTTGGAGAAGAGACTGAAAGAGCTGAGGGAGTTTGCATCCCCAGGGAGGGAGCAACAGTGGCAAACTGGCTTGACCCCTCGACACTCCTGGAGACTGAATCACCAACCAAGGAATACACATGGAGGGACCGATGGTGCTGGCCACAAATGAGGCAAAGGAAGGTCTTGTTATCCATCAGGGGGAGGAGAGGCCCTTGGACCTGAGGGTGTTAAATCTCCCAGTATAGGAGAATGCCAAGGAGGGAAGAAGAGAGTGGATGGGTGGGTGGGTGGGGGAATACCCCCATAGTGGCAGGGGGAGGGGGAGGGAATGGGGAGGTTCCAAAGGGGAGATCTGGAAAGGGGAAAACATTTGAAATGTAAATAAAGTATGAATAAATAAATAAATAAATAAATAAATAAATAAATAAATAAAACCAACGCTCAATTAGATAAAAGGGGACATGTTGAAGGAACATGTAACAAGAAAAGAATATTTGGCTGATTCACTAAAGAGTTAAAATAACAGAATATGCAAGAATGTCAGGAAGATGTGTGCTCTGATTATCAGTCAGTGTGCTTTGAATGTGATCACTAAAGATGTTATTCTTTCCATCAATCAGCAGAACAAGTTGCTAAGAACAAAACTGACTCCTTCAGAAAGTACACAAGAACCCTCTTTCATGGGTACTCACAGCTGGTTGTCCAAGGCTGGATATTCAACCTCCGGCCAAGTAAAGCCTTGGAAAGTAACTGGGACACTGAATCCTTGACCAATTTGTGGAAAGGTTTTACTCAGTGTCTCAGACTTATGTCCCTGTCCTGCCACCTGCTGGACTGAAGGCCACTTAAATGGTTTCCATTTGATGGCCATTTTCTAGTGAGTGATTAATGGTAACTGGGTAAAGAAAAGGCTGGTTTGCAAAGCAGTATTTAAAGAGACAATATGGGCTTCCAAATGCAGTTCAGAAAGTACAGGAATCCACCTTCTTTCAGAAGCGTGGGGAAGATTTTATGTCTTACCTGCCCTCCCCCCCCAAAAAAAACATTGCAAAGATGAGACTGGCTCTTTCCAGAGAACTAGAGTCATTAGGAATAAATAAGGTAAAGGATAACAGTGATGGCTGTTCTGCCCCAAGTCCTCTGGAAGACCTCAGATACCAACACAGGAGTAGAGTTGGCCATTTGAGATGCCATACAACACTAAACAGTAGGTGACATCTTCAGAGATGTCTTTCTCAGTGTTATGCACATTTTCATGATAAAAGCATTCAAAAAATCTCTAAAAGGTTGGCTGAAAGATAGAATATAGCTCAGTGAGAAAATACGTCTACCACCAAATAAATAAATAAACATGGCAGAGATGTCAGGTAGAGTCTTGACATAATTTTTTCAAGAATGTTGGCCTTTACAGTGGCTCATATAATTTTATTTTAAAATAAATAATTGGGGCTGGAGGGGTGAATAAAAATATTTGTGGCCAAGTCCAACCATCTGAGCTTAAAAACTGAGGCACAAACCTTAGAAGGTAAGAACTCACACAATTGTTGTCTGACCCATGCTTGTACACGACAGCACACACATATACATAGAAGCAAAGAAAGAAGGAAAATAGGAAAAAAGGGTGAAGAAATGGAAGAAGGTAGGAAGGAAGGAAAGAAGGGAGGGAGGGAAGAATAAATGAGGGAAGCAAAGAAAGAAGAGAAAAGGGAAGGAAGAAATGGAAGAATGAAGGCAGGAGGGAAGGAAGGTGAGGCAGGAGGGAAGAAAAGTGAGGAAGAAGGAAGGAGGGAAAGAAGGAAGGGAGGGAGGAAGGAATGAAGGGTAGTATACTAGAGTTTAAGACATCTAATTACTAACAGGTCCATCAGATCTCACTGAAATCTCTACCTCTACTTCATAATCTACAGGAAAAAAAAGAAACAGAAAAGTAGACATAAATGGAAATGAAAGAAAATGTACATGGAAATTTAGAAAGGAAAACATAATTTGATACATGTTCACTGGATATTTACTTATTTTTTCCAGTTCTTTTATTGACAGAATTTGTAATAGTTCCTCTTCTAAACTTCTTGTATGCTGTTGTCATACTAATAGTCACAAACTCTGTGAGCTGCCACTTGCCTGAGGGCAAGACCAGTAAGCCTCACTGTGTATAAATATCCCTGATCCCCACAGGCTCTGGGAGACTCCATTTGCTCACCATTTGCTAAGTCTAAAAGCAAACTGAGCACCATGAGGCTGAGCCTGTGTCTTCTGATTATTCTGGCTGTTTGTTCCTATGAAGGTGAGTATTATTTATGATTAATCCAGCCACAGCTCCTGGTAACAGTTGAAAGTTTCTGTTGAACAGTTGGTAAGTTTCTGTGTGATAAGTCTGAGTCAGGAAAAGATCAATAATTTAAGAATCCAGAATTGTCAGGAGAAGACACAGCTGTGCTCTGGTGCTCAAAACTGCTCAACTCTTATGACTTTAGCTTTTTATCTAGAAATGTACCAGGTGTTGTGACCTAATTCTGTCTAATTCAAAATGTTACCTCTCTCAGCATTAGTAGTCTACTTGCTTTTACCTCTCCTGTCTTCTGTAAAATTCTAATTGTGTTATTCATGTCATGTTGGATGATGCAAAATTCCTTTTTTTCAACTATCCAAGACTTATAAAAATGCTACTGAAGATACAGTCAACCCTCAAACTTCAAATGCTAGAAAATGGAATTTTAGAAAGACACAGATGCTTTGGGATTAGTGGATGTGGACTAAAATATAGAAACAGAAAGACATCAATAATCTTTCTACAGTCCCTTGCTGTGTGATCTTGGGTAATTCATGCAGTCCTGCATCAGCTCAATCACAAAAGTGGGCCACAATATTCTGAGAATCCTATTCAGTCTGAAGTATCAACTCAGAGAGGTTAATACAAAAAGAAATGAAAAGTAGCTGGGTAGTAGTAGCACATGCCTTTAATCCCAGCACTCTTGGGGCAGAGACCTGCAGATCTGAGTTTATACCTCAAGGCCAGTCTTGGTCTAGAGAGTGAGTTCAAGAACAGCCAGGACTATACATATAAACCCTGTCTCAAAAACAAAACAACAAAGAACAACAAAGTAACTTTGATTAACTAAACTTTTTCTCTTTCTCCTTATACTTTTCAGTTAATGCTGGCAAGGTCTGTGAAGCCGTTGCACATGAAACGATGTCCTTCATACTAAGGACTAAGGAAGAACTGAGGAAAGAACTTGAGCAATATGATGTGCCTCCAGAGGCTGTCGAAGCAAAACTGGAAGTGAAGAGGTGTGTAGACCAGATGAGAAGTGGAGACAGATTTCAAATAGCATTAACAATGGTATGTTCATTTTGATTTACACTCTCAGAAGGCCACAAATGAAGTTGACAGGACATTCTGTCAGGAATACATGGATGAGGTGAACCACAAGACATCAATGATACCTTGGTTCAAGGATACACTGCTGATCTGAGATCAGTTGTAAACAGTGCCTGGGATAGAAACTCCTTCTAGAGTTTTACCCTAGATGCAACACTCTTGTGGCAACCTAACAAGGGCAAATAGAGTCCTATAAAATGAGGATTTGTGTCTATCTTCATTATCAAACTGCTGGGGACTTTACTGAAGTTATCATCTATATAACAAATGGACATTAACTCTATTGAATACTGTGAGAAATGCTGGTAAAGAAAATGGTAAAGACAAATGGGAGGAAGGAAGGTAGTGACAGCTGCCTTAGCTGCATGATGCACTGTACTGCCAACTTTGCTGACCCTGCCAGGAGTCTCTGAACTTTCTGTTTCCAATACTTCTTATCCACTTCTGCCCTGAGTCTCCCTTGGTTATCCCATTGGAAGGAAAGTAGAGACCATAATTCTGAATCATCAGAAAAAGTTATGTCTAGGAATCTGTGGCCCACTATATAACTTTTTTATCACAGAGAGATCACAAGAGCTAGAGACATAAGAAACACTATAGAGTCCATTCACTTTGTGTTCACCTGAATTAGAAAAGAGTTTCCACTAATATTCATTATTTAATGTTATTTCCCTGAACACATTTTGCATTTTCCCTTCTGTCTTTTCACAGTGCCCTCCTTGGACTCTTGGTTTCTTAACTTTTTTTCCAGGAGCTGCATGACTTTCCTCATTTTTCTTCTCTTGATTTCTATTTATTTCCAGGCAGAACTTTTAATGAAATGTGACTGGCAAGAATGGTTAGAATTATATTTTCCTATTATCCAGTGGTTCTGATGGAAGAACTGACTTTACCTACCCAATGTCTTGCACTAATAAATTAAACTCCTTGCAAATTATCATCTGTCTACTGTGATCCTCAGTCTTGTGTCTTGCATGTAGTGGGTTTTGATTTTAAAAAATTCCATTTTCAATGATGGTAATAAGTTACAGAGAGAATCTCTATGAACATGAGTATCAATCCTGAGGCTCCTAGATGAAGAACACATTATTTGGTCAACCATCATCCTGCCCTGCCATGTAAGTAAGTTTCCCATTTCTGTTGGTTATAACAGAAAACTATCAAAGATAATAACAAACAAAGGCCTCTTCTATGGTCATTGTACTAAACTGTCTCATTGCTAACCCTGTACAAAGTGTCATTCACTGCTTAAGCACTCAAACTCAGTATCTTCCCTCATTCAGCCTATGGTACTATTTGTGACAAGCTCCATATTCTGAAAAGAAATCTTGGTTGTCATGAGCTTCATTCCAGTAGATTCACTGTGCTCTCCATTTCTTACTTGAAATGCAATCCGTCTTTTCAATAATTTAAACATGCTAGCTAGTGTTCTAATCAAAATCATATATTCATGTATAATTAATGGCTTTCCCTCTGTCTCTAAACATTTCCATATTTTCTTCCCCAGTAAAGCTACCATAGATTTGTATAACAACAGGGCACAGTAGAAAAGGAAAGGAAAGGAAAGGAAAAGAAGGGGTTTTAGGGATGCCTATTGCCTTCTATTCTAAACGTAGTCTGTAACCTTCAGTCTGATGGGGGCTTGCAGAAGCAGTCAGGTCACTGTGAGTTCCAAACCACCCTGGTCTATAAAGCAAGTTCCAGGCTATCCAGGGCTACATAGTAAGAATCTGTCTCAGAAAGAGGAAGAGAGGAGAGAGAGAGAGAAAGGGCCTTGTTACAAAGAGAGAATGAAAAGACAGGTGTCAGACATTCACAAGACAGTGACAATATCCTTGAAACATGAAAAGGAAAAGTTGGCAACTGGCAGAAAAGAAATCAATCACTGGTCACCCTTGCCAAACATTGGATGGAGGTTGGGACACTTATGGAAGAGCAGCAGGAAGAATTGAAGGCCCTGAAAAGGATGGAAACCTCACAGGAAGACTAACAGTTTCAGCTAACTGCCATGGTTTCCTTCCTTGATAGACTATAATGTGGAAGTAGAAACAAAGTAATCTTTTTCTCCCAACCCCATCAACAAAAATCAAGTCACAGTCATAGTCTTCAGTGTGGTGTTTGTACCCAGTGTTCAGTAGTTTTTATGATTAGAAACAACAAATGGCTACTGGCCCAGCAGGTGCAAGGGCAGAGACATAGGTTGGAACACTGAGTAGAGCCTTCTCACTACCTGGTCAAGGATAGAGTGTTCCGGTTACTTGCCAAGGCTTCTACATGACTAGAGGCTGAAGATGCAGATTTGGACAACTAGCTAGGAGTACCCATAAGGAGGGCTCGTTTGTACTTTCTGGAGGAGTCAGCTTTGATCTTGGCAACTTGTTCTGCTGATTGATGGAAAGAATATCATCTTTAATGATCACACACAAAACATACTGGCTGAAAATCAGAGCACACACCTTCCTGACACTCTCGCTTATTCTGTTGTTTTAACTATTTAGTGTGCCAGTCAACTATTCTTTTCTTGTTCCTTCTTCTTTCAACATGAGTCCTTGTCCATAACTGATCTAGGTTTCCAAACAAGATTTTGTCATGTCATTAACTTATTCTCCTGTGTCCATGTCCCCTGACTTATTTGTCCTTGGGGAGTAGCAACTGTCCTCAGCTCTGGACTTCTTCTAGTGGCCAATCTCATTGTTGATTACTCTGTTTTGGATTTTTTTTAAAAAAAACATACAATCATTCTTCTATTTTTATTTTCATTGTGTGCTGTGAGCTAAAATTAGACATGAGTCATATTTCACACATTTTGAAGCACACAATGAAACAAAATTCTATACTTTATAATATTTTTAAAAATTGACATTCTTCTTTGGACATAATATAATTGCATAATTTTACGTTCATGTATGTTCCTAAATCTAACCTGCTAAGTATGTAAAATGCTAGTTCTACATGTATTTTCAGGCTGACCATTGGTATTGGATAACCAACTGGTATGTTCTTTCTTAGGGAACGCTGTTTCTACATTGCTTAGCATTCCTTAGTTGCTGTAGTTGTTTGTCTAAGGTTGAGGCCTCATGAACTTTCTCTTGAACACTTTTATTAAATTTATTCTCTGATAACTTCATCTACATATGATGCATTCTGATTCACATCACCCCATACTCTCTCACCTCACCCTGCACTCCTGTCACTGCCCCTGTTCTCTATAGATCCATTTCTCAAATTCTTGTCTCTTTGTTTTCTTTTGTGATTCACTGAGCTTAACTGGGCTTATCTATGTGACCCTGAGTTTAGAGATAGCCACTAAGCTTGGTGGTCTCACCAGTGGCTGCATAACAACTGCCCTTACTCCAGAATTCACCAGTATGTAACAGTTTATAAGGGCTTTTGAGCACATGGTTTGCTGTGATAAACGGTCTTGTTTAGGTCTCACCAGGTTACCAAACCTATGAGATCATGATTGAAATGGGCGAGTCATGCCTAGATGATATTATCTTCCTATCCTCCAGCTGTCACATCCTCTTTGTCCCCTCTTTCTAATGTTTACTGCAATAAGGAGGATTATATAAATGTCCTGGTTTTGGATATGTACTCAACAGTGGGGTTTTTTTTTTTGTTTCAGTGCCCTGAGCCTCTGTGCAGGCTGTGTTCACCATCATTCACTGAAAAGGGAAGCTTCTCCAATCAAGGCTGGGGTTTGAATTTGTCTATTGATATGAACATAATAAACACTTAGAAGGCAGTTTGGGAACATGATAATTTAGATAACGGATAGTAGCGAGTTCTCCCTTACATAAGTCTATGAAAAATTGAGTTGGAATTTTGATGGGGATTGCATTGAATCTCTAGATTGCTTTCGGCAGGATGGCCATTTTAACTATATTAATCCTGCCAATCCATGAGCATGGGAGATCTTTCCATCTTCTGAGTTCTTCTTTGATTTCTATCTTCAGAGACTTGAAGTTCTTGTCATACAGATCTTTCACTTGTTTGGTTAGAGTCACACCAAGATACTTTATATTGTTTGTGACGATTGTGAAGGGTGTCATTTCCCTAATTTCTTTCTCAGCCTGTTTATCCTTCAATTTGTTTGAGTTAATTTTATATTCTGCCACTTGCTTCTTGGTTATGTTTATGCAGGAATAGAAACCCTGACTAAGACAAATTGGTATCAGGAGTGGGGTATTCCTGTGACAACCTGACCATGTTTTGGAGAACATGTGGAAGGACTTTGGAACTTTGAGATAGAAGAGCCATTGGGATATTAAGAGCTCTGTGGGGTAGGAGCTTGGAAGATAATGTTGAGAACAGTGCAGAAGATGGAGCCTGGCTTGTGAAATTTCAGAGGGAAGATTAAAGACTCTTATCAGGGCCATTGCTAGTTTGATTTACGATTCTGTGGTTTTGGTTAGCTGGGGCTGAAGAAATCAGCTGTGATTAACAAGATACCAGAACTACTAAAGCAAAACCTTTGCATTGCTGGGACTATTGATGCTAGTTAACTGGATCTAAGATATTAGCAGTGATTAAAAAGAGACCAGCATCATTTGAAGGCATGAAGGAGGCGTGAAGAGCACCTGAGGCCTGGGCACTATGAGAGGCCATGGAAGGCCATTGGTGAAGGTGCAGCCTCAGTTCCAATTGACATTCCAGGGCTGAAGGGGTCATGCAAAGGAGGTGGGGCTTGGCACCATGAAGAGAGCCTATGAGAGGCTGTTGGTAAGCCTAGTTGCAGCTGAAAACAACAGTTTTGGAGATGCCAGCACCATGAGATGACCACCAAGAACAGGAGCAGCAGTGGAGTACAGGCATCTGGAACCTAGAAGACAAGATGTGTGCTACAAAGGGCAGAGCTAGAGAAGTGACTCAAGCCCTTGGAGGAATCCAGAAGATCATGAGTGGATCCCAGACATTGGATGGTTGGAGTTTGATTTTGCTTTTGATTGTGACTGTGCCCTGATATTTTTCCCTCTTGAACAAAGAAGGTATTTTAGTGGAGCCCACAGTTAAAAGACTTTGAATTTTTTAAAGACTTTGAATTTTAAGAGATTGGATGTTTAAAAGGGACTGAAATGTTAATATGTAAGAATTTTCAAAGACTGTGGGACTTTTAAAGTTATTTAGGACTTGGGGATGAATAAGAAAGTAAGGGTCAAGACTTAATGGTGATGTGTTTGTGTTTCAAGTTGACTAGGGGTCAATTGTACTGGCTGGTTTTGTGTGTCAACTTGACACAAGCTGGAGTTATCACAGAGAAAGGAGCTTTAGTTGAGAAAATGCCTCTATCAGATCCAGCTGTAAGGCATTTTCTCAATTAGTGATCAAGGGCAGGGGCCCCTTGTGGGTGGTACCATCTGTGAGCTGGTAGTCTTAGGTTCTGTAAGAAAGCAGGTTGAGCAAGCTAGTGCAAGCAAGCCAGTAAGAAACATTCCTCCATGACCTCTGCATCAGCTCCTGCTTCCCAACCTGCTTGAGTTCCAGTCCTGACTTCCTTTAATAATGAACAGCAACATGGAAGTGTAAGCTGAATAAGCCCTTTCCTCCCCAACTTGCTTCTTGGTCATGATATTTGTGCAGGAATAGAAACTCTGACTAAGACAGGTAGTTATGTTACACCATTGTCTGAAAATCTTGTACATAAGCTGTTTATTTAAAATTAGATGTAAAATTCTAGTTTTATGGTTCTCATAATTACATCTATTGTCTGTAGATTATTAGTGTTAGAGAAAAGATGATTTTTTTTTAACAGAAAGGGGGATATGAAGTGGAAATTTCTGCTTTTGTTGGAAACTTAGTTATGTCATATGATATTTTTCTAGAAACTGTCTTATGAGAGGATATTTTGCTGAAGCAGACATGTGTTGTTTTGCTAGAAGCTGTCCTCTGAAAGGGGATGTGATATTTTGCTGGAGCAGATGCTTAAGAGGATGTATGATGTTTGGAAAGGTTATAACTATAACCCAACAGGCAGTGGATAACTCTCTGTCATTAGTCCACCTTGTTTGTCTTCATTAGGCTTTGCTGACACTGTTCTGTGCTGAGGAGTATCTTTACCTTGCTAGTCTTTGCTATGCTTGTGTGCTTCACTGGTCTTCACTTGTTGTAACTTCATAAAGAGAAATGTAGAAAAGAATTTCTGGTTGTGTTCCGGCTGCTTCTTGCTACTTCAGTGGATGTGTTCTAATCAGCAGAGCCTCTCAGTTTCTTATGAATAGAACTGCTGGTGATGATTTGTATATTTTTTAATTATTTTATTTATTTACATTCCAGCTGTTGCACCAAGGTTCCCACTCCCACAGTTCCTCATCCCATTCCTCCTCTTACTTGACTCCAAGAGGGAGTTAGCCCACACCACCAGTCCTCCCCCTTCCCTGGGACCTCAAGTCTCTCTAGGATTAGATACATCTTCTCCCACTGAGGCTAGATCAGACAGACATCTGCTATATACATGCTAGGGACCACAGCCCAGCTCATGTATGCTCCTGGTGGTTCAGTCTCTGGGAGCCCCCTGGGGTCCAGGTTAGTTGAGACTGCTGGTCTTCCTATGAGGTTATCCTCCCCTTCAGCTTCTTCAAACTTTCCCCTAATTCAACCATAGGGGTCCCTGACTTCAGTCCAATGGTTGGGTGTAAGTAACTGCTTCTGTCTCAGTCAGCTGCTGGTAGGACCTCTCAGAGGACAGCCATGGCAGGCTCCCATCTATAAGTACATCATAGCACCAATAATAGTGTAAGGTCTTGGTTTCTCCCATAAGATGGATCCCGAGTTAGGCCACTCAATGGACCACCTTTCCTTCAGTCTCTTCTCCATTTTTGTCCCTGCAGTTCTTTTAGACAGGAACAATTCTAGGTCATAAATTTTGACTGTGTGTTAGTAACCCAGTCCTCCACTTGAGGCCTTGTCTATCTACTGGAGGTGGAGTCTTCAAATTCCCTTTCCCCGGTGTTGGGCATTTTGGCTAAGCTCACCCAATTGAGTCCTGAGACTCTCAACTCCCGGGTCTCTGATACTTTCGTGGGAGTCCCCCCACCTCCCAGCAGCCAAGACTGTATTTCCATTCATTCTTCTGGCCCTCTGGGTTTGTATCCTGCCCCCCCATACATCTGATCGTGTTCCCCTTTTCCCATCCCTTTTCTCTCTCCCGCTCAGATCTCTCCCTCACTCTGCCTCCCATGATTATTTTCTTCCCCTTTCTAAATGGGATTGAAGCACCCTCACTTGGGCCTTTCTGCTTGTTACACTTCTTATGGTCTGTGAGTTGTATCCTCAGCATTCTGTACTTTCTGGCTAATATCCACTTAACAGTAAGTACATAGAATGCATGTCCTTTTGGGTCTGGATTACCACACTCAGGATGATATTTTTCTAGTTCCATCCATTTGCCTGCAAAATTCATTATGTAATTTTTAATAGCTTAATAGTATTCCATTGTTTAAATGAACCAGATTTTCTGCATCCATTCTTTAGTTGAGGGACATCTAGGTTGTTTCCAGCTTTTGGCTGTTACTAATAAGTCTTCTATGAACATAGTGGAACACATGTTCCTGTGGTATGGTGGGGCACCTTTTGGATATACACCCAAGTGTGATATAGCTGTTTAGTTGTTTCCTAGTGGAATGGACTGCCTCTGCTGATTTGTGCTTGGTGTAAGGCTAGTGGACTGGACTCCTGACAATGAAGATTGGAATTGTACCAAAGAAATACTTCTAAACAAGTCCATGTCCCCCTTTTGTCCTAATAACCTTTCTTCTTCACCTATCTTTGGCTACATGGGAAGTTGAAGCATTTAAAAACCCTTATTAAAGTAAAGTTTAGACTACAGGAATGATTGAAATAGTCTATACCTTAGACTACATAAGTGAGTGAAATAGTGATCATGGTTAAACTAGTAACAAGAAAACAAAGTTTGGCCCCATTTAAAATATGAGGAATATGTGCTCAAGAGAGAGAAATGGATCTCTTCTCATTCACCTGCAATTTCAATGTTTAATTTTAGGTTGGTTCTGATATCTTTCTTTCTGGAATTCATAGGAAACAAAATATGCCCAGAACAAAGCTCATTTAGCAAGTGTCAGAAGGGAGCAATGTATAAACTTGGGTGAGTACTTTCATCTCCTAGTTCAGAACTGGAGTCCTTAAGTCCAAAGCCAAGTAAGAACTCTAACAGTGAAATGGAACAGAATCTCTGTCCAAGAATTTACCTACCTGGACTCTACCTGGTGCCCCAATTGTTATAGACAATCAGTACAGATATTCATTGTCAATTAAGAGGATTCTATCCCTTAAAAGAGTCCTTTTTCACTTAAAAACAACACTCCACATGTCTAGAAGTCTTCTAGCAAGAAGCCATGTTTACTCTAGCCACCACAATATCTTCAGATACTTCATGATGATCTTTCTCTGAGCACTCAAATGACCATGGCCTGAACAAAAATAATGGTTCCTTTGTAAATTGTGGGAACTAAAACCTCAGAATAATGGTGCTGCTAACAATCTTTTCTTCTGAGAAATATTTGTAAGAATTCCAATAACTTCTAAAACTAGAATATTCTACATGCTTGAGTGTGCCACATCCTTAGATAGATCCTTAAGGATCACCTTGTGGGACAAATATGGTGCACTCTTCTTTGTTCACAGATGTTATGCTGGGTGGATTTATCATTTAGGGGACAAAATTTGAAATAGTAAAGGGATTTCTTTCTATGGCAACTAGCTCATAAAAGAGAGGAGGTGAAACTCAATCAGCTTCCAACATCTTATAGTTCTTAATAAATGAAAGAAATGAGAAACACCCTGTGACTTGTGTGCTTTCTAAAAATACTTCCTACAGTTAAGAAAAGGAAATGTCTGAGGTATATAATAAGATAGTTCAACATGTCACTTCTGTATTTACAGAAAATTCAGCAAAAAAGAATATTTTGTTGTTTAAATAATTTTTTTAATTTTCATATTTTATTTACATTTCAAATGTTTCAGATCTCCCCTTTGGAACCTCCCCATTCCCTCCAAACTCCCCCTGCCAATATGGGGATATTCTCCAACCCACCATCCCACCCACACACCAACTCTCGTCTTTCCTCCGTGTCATTCTCCTATACTGGGGAATCTGACACCCTCAAGCCCAAGGGCCTCTCCTCCCCCTGACTGATAACAAGACCCTCCTCTGCCACATTTGTGACCAGCACCATGGGTCTCTCCATGTGTATTCTTTAGTTGGTGGATCAGTCTCCAGAAGTATCCAGGGGTCAGGCAAGTTGCAACTGTTGCTACCTCCCTGGGGCTGGACACTCCCTCACCTCCTTCAGTCCTTTCTCCAAGACCTCCATTTGGGATGTCACACTCAGAACTAATGTTGTTGCAAAGTGACTCTTGGGTATTTCAAACTTTTGGGCTAATAACCTCTTAAAAGTGAGTACATACCATGTTCATTCTTTTGTGACTGTGTTACCTCGCTCAGGATGATATTTTCAAGATCCATCCATTTGTCTACGAATTTCATGAAGTCATTGTTCTTAATAGCTGAGTAGTATTCCACTGTGTAAATGTACCACATTTTCTGTATCCATTCCTCTGTGGAGGGACATCTGGGTTGTTTCCAGCTTCTGGCTATTATAAATATGGCTGCTATGAACATAGTGGAACATGTGTCTTTATTACATGTTGGAGCATCTTCTGGGTATATGCCCAGGAGTGGAATAGTTGGGTCCACAGGTAGTATTATGTTCATTTTTCTGAGGGTCTGCCAAACTAATTTCCAGAGAGGTTGTATCATCTTGCATTCCCACCAGCAATGTAGGAGTGTTCCTCTTTCTCCACATCCTCGCCAACATCTGCTATCACCTGAGTTTTTGATCTTAGCATTCTGACTGGTGTGAGGTGAAATCTCAGGGTTATTTTGATTTGCATTTCCCCAATGACTAAGGATGCTGAACATTTCTTTGGGTGCTTCTCGGCCATCGAGTTTCCTCAGTTGAAAATTCTCTGTTTAGCTCACTTCCCCATTTTTTGATAGGGTTCTTTGGATCTCTGGCATCTAGCTTATTGAGTTCTTTGTATACTTTGGATATTAGCCCTCTATCAGATGTAGGATTGGTAAAGATCTTTTTCCAATCAGTAGGTTGCCGTTTTGCATTATTCACAGTGTCCTTTGCCTTACAAAAGCTTTGTAATTTTATGAGGTCCCATCTGTCAATTCTTGACCTTAGAGCACAAGCCATTGCTGTTCTGTTCAGAAACAATTCCCCTGTGCCCAAGTGTTCGAGATTCTTCCCCACTTTCTCTTCTGTTAGATTCAGTGTATCTGGTTTTATGTGAAGGTCCTTGATCCACTTGGATTTGAACTTTGTACAGGGAGATAGGAATGGATCAATTTGCAATCTTCTACATGTAGACCACCAGTTTATCCAGCAACATTTGTTGAAGATGCTGGTTTTTTTCCACTGTATGGTTTTAGCTCCTTTGTTGAAGATCAAGTGACCATAGGTGTATAGGTTCATTTCTGGGTCTTTGATTCTATTCCATTGATCTACCTGCCTGTCACTGTACCAATACCATGCAGTTTTTATTACTACTGCTCTGTAGGACAGCTTGAGGTCAGGGAGGATGATTCCCCCAGAAGACCTTTTATTGTTGAGGATAGTTTTGGCTATCCTGGGTTCTTTGTTATTCCATATGAATTTGAGAATTGCTCTTTCTAGGTCTATGAAGAATTGAGTTGGGATTTTGATGGGGATAGCATTGAATCTGTATATTGCTTTTGTCAGGATGGACATTTTAACTATGTTACTCCTGCCAACCCACCAGCATGGGAGATCTTTCCATCTTCTGAGGTCTTCTTCAATTTCTTTCTTCAGAGACTTGAAGTTCTTGTCATATAGATCTTTCACTTGTTTGGTTAGAGTCACACCAAGGTATTTCATATTGTTTGTGACAATTGTGAAGGGTGTCATTCCCCTAATTTCTTTCTCAGCCTGTTTATCCTTCGAGTATAGGAAGGCTACTGATTTGCTTGAGTTAATTTTGTATCCAGCAACTTTGTTGAAGTTCTTTATCAGCTGTAGCATCATATATACCATCATATCATCTGCAAATAGTGATATTTTGATTTCTTCCTTTCCAATTTGTATCCCTTTGACCTCCTTTTGTTGTCTGATTGCTTTAGTTAGAACTTCAAGTACTATATTGAATAGATAGGGAGAGAGAGGGCAGCCTTGTCTAGTCCCTGATTTTAGTGGGATTGCTTCTAGTTTCTCTCCATTTAGTTTGATGTTGGCCACTGGTTTGTTATATATTGCTTTTACTAAGTGTAGGTATGCTCCTTGAATTCCTGATCTTTCCAAGACTTTTATCATGAAGGGATGTTGAATTTTGTCAAATGCTTTTTCAGCATCTAATGAAATGACCATGTGGTTTTTTTCTTTGAGTTGGTTTATGTAGTGGATTACTTTGATGGATTTCTGGGTATTGAACCATCCCTGCATCTCAGGGATGAAGCCTACTTGATCATGGTGAATGATCGTTTTGATGTGTTCTTGGATAAGGTTTGCAAGAATTTTATTGAGTATTTTTGCATCAATATTCATAAGGAAAATTGGTCTGAAGTTTTCTCTGATTGTTGGGTCTTTGTGGGGCTTTGGTATCAGTGTGACTGTGGCCTCAGAATGAATTCGGTAGTGTTCCTTCCATTTCTATTTTATGGAATAGCTTGAAGAGTATTGGTATTAGGTCTTCTTTGAAGGTCTGATAGAATTCTGCACTGAACCCATCTGGTCCTGGGCTTTTTTTGGTTGGGAGACTGTTAATGACTGCTTCTATTTCTTTGGGGGTTATGGGGCTGTTTAGATGGTTTATCTGATCCTGATTTAACTTTGGTAATTGGTATCTGTCTAGAAACTTGTCCATTACCTCCAGATTTTCCAATTTTGTGGCATATAGTCTTTTGTAGTAGGATGTGATAAATTTTTTAATTTCCTCAGAGTCTGTTGTTATATCTCCATTTTCATTTCTAATTTTGTTAATTTTAGATGCTGTCTTTGAGCCCTCTGGTTAGTCTGACTAAGGGTTTATCTATTTTGTTGATTTTCTCAAAGAACCAGCTTTTGGTTTTGTTGATTCTTTGTATAGTTCTTTTAGTTTCCACTTGGTTGATTTCAGCCCTTAATGTGATTATTTCCTGCCTTCTACTCCTCTTAGGTGTATTTGCTTCTTTTTCTTCCAGAACTTTCAGATGTGCTGTTAAGCTGTCAGTATATGTTCTCTCCAGTTTCTTTTTGGAGGCATTCAGAGCTATGAGTTTTCTTGTTAACACTGCTTTCATTGTGTCCCATAGGTTTCGGTAGGTTGTATTTTCATTTTCATTGAATTCTAGGAAGGTGCTAAGAAGAAGGTATATTCTTTTGATACAGGATGAAATGTTCTATAGATATCTGTTAAACCCATTTGGTTCATAGCACCTGTTAGTTTCACTGTGTCTCTGTTTAGTTTATATTTCCAAGATCTGTCCATTGTTGATAGCGCGGTGTTGAAGTCTCCCACTATTATTGTGTGAGGTGCAATATGTGCTTTGAGCTTTAGTAGAGTTTCTTTTATGAAAGTGGGAGCTCTTGCATTCAGGGCATAGATGTTCAGAATTGAGAGTTCTTCTTGGTAGATTTTCCTTTGATGAGTAAGAAGTGTCCTTCCTCATCCTTTTTGATGAATTTTGGTTGAAAGTCAATTTTATCCAATATTAGAATGGCTACTACAGCCTGTTTCTTGGGGCCATTTGCTTGGAAAATTGTTTTCCAGCCCTTTACTGTGAGGTAGTGTTTGTCTTTAACAGGGAGATGCATTTCCTAGATGCAGCAAAATGCTGGGTCCTGTTTATGGATCCAGTCTGTCAGTTTATGTCTTTTTATTGGGGAGTTGAGACCATTGATGTTAAGAGATATTAAAGAATAGTGATTGTTATTTCCTGTTATTTTTGATGTTGTTTATATTGTTTGTGTGGCTATCTTTTTTTGAGTTTGTTGAAAGATTACTTTCTTCCTTTTTTTTTTTTTTTTTGAGTGTAGTTTCCCTCCTTAAGTTGGCGTTTCCCATGTATTATTCTTTGTAGGGCTGGGTTTGTGGAAACATACTGTGCAAATTTGGATTTGTTGTAGAATATTTTGGTTTCACCATCTATGATTATTGAGAGTATTGCTGGGTATAGCAGCCTGGGCTGGCATTTGTGTTCTTTTAGAGTCTGTATGAGATCTGTCCAGGATCTTCTAGCTTTCATAGTCTCTGGTGAGAAGTCTGGTGTAATTCTGATAGGTCTGCTTTTATATGTTACTTGCCCCTTTTCCCTTACTGCTTTTAATATTCTTTCCTTATTTTGTGTATTTGATGTTTTGACTATAATGTGACGGGAGGAATTTCTTTTCTGGTCCAGACTATTTGGCGTTCTGTAGGCTACTTATATATTTATGTTCATCTCTTTCTTTAGGTTAGGGAAGTTTTCTTCTATAATTTTGTTGAAGATATTTACTGGTCCTTTAAGTTGGGAGTCTTCACTCTCTTCTATGCCTATTATCCTCAGGATCTGTCTTCTCATTGCATCCTGGATATCTTGGATGTTTTGGGTTAGGAGCTTTTTGCATTTTGTGTTTTCTTTGACTGTTGTGTCCATGTTTTCTATGGTATCTTCCGCACCTGAGATTCTCTCTTCCATCTCTTGTATTCTGTTGGTGATGTTTGCATCTACGACTCCTGATTTCTTTCCTATGTTCTCTAACTCCAGGGTTGTCTCCCTTTGTGATTTCTTTATTTTTTCTATTTCTGTTTTTAATTCCTGAATGGTTTTGTTCATTTGTTTGATTGTGTTTTCCTGTAATTCTTCAAGGGATTTTTGTGTGTCCTCTTTAAGGGCTTCCAGTTGTTTACCTGTGTTCTCTTGTATTTCTTTAAGGGAGTTATTTATTTCCTTCTTAAAATCTTCTATCATCCTCTTGATAAGTGATTTTTAAGTCTGAGTCTTCCTTTTCTGGTGTGTTGGGGTGTCCAGGGCTGGCTGTGGTGGGAAAGCTGTGTTCTGTTGAAGCCAAGTAGTCTTGGTTTCTGTTCCTTGTGTTCTTGCCCCTGCTTTTCGCCATCTGGTTATCTCTGGTGTTAGCTGGTCTTTCTCTCTCTGACTGTGGCTTGTCTTTCCTTCAAGCTCAGATGCCAGTAATCCTGGGAGACCAGTTCTCTCTTCCAGCTATTCTTCATATCCTGAGTCTGGAGCCCGCCTCCAGCTGGCTTCTCAGCACAAGTGGGCAGGTAGCTTTCTCTCTGCACTGCTTGTATATGGAGGCCTGGTGGGCCAGGCAGGGTTTCTGGCCACAGGTGGAGGCAGGCAGTCTCTTACCTCCCGGCTTTTCCTCAGTCCCTGCGTCTGGAGCCTGCCTTCTGCTGGCTCCTCAGCACAAGTGGGCAAGTAGCTTTCTCTCTGCACTGCTTGTAAATGGAGGCTTCCTGCGGCAGGCAGGTGTCTCTCTTAAATAATTTTTAAATTATTTACAGGTCTGTATCTATTGCACAGTAATTGGAGTAAGATAGCCCACATTGCATTCTCATTCATTGTTACTGTGTGAGTCTTAATTCTCTGCCATGATTTAGGCTTGTTAGGAAGCCAACCTCATACATGCATTAGGAGGTAGTCCTCTTTAGCCAGAAAGTCATATAAAGCTCAGAAATAGGGAGAAGTTATGTTAGCTCAAAGCAAGAATTACAGCAGAAGACTCTGCACACAGACATATTTTGCTTGCTGTTAGATGTTGCTTCATGTCACCTGGATATATTCTTTGCTAGGTGCTTCTCTTGATCTATTGTGTTGTGCGTTGTTCAGTAACTGGTACACATACTAGTATCAACACCTTCTGATAGCCCTCCATGGGAAGAACATAATCCTCAGCTCCACCGAAGACACCATCCTCAGCCTGGCCCTTCTCCACAGAATAGAAGGAAATTCCAGGTTTGTCATATACCTCTCAAAACAGTGACTCAGCCCCAGCATTCCACAGTTTGTACCATATATACCTGCCTAGTGATTTGGCATATGGCTGACATGATCTTTGGCATATGGTGCATGTTGGGTTTTTAAAAATAGTGCAAGTAGCAGTTATGATTTCTCTAAGAGGGAGAAATTATCTGTTCCTATCTGAGATGGGGTTGGAAAAAGAGATGTCATGGCCTCAGTGAGTAGTCTATATATAGTGAGTCATAGTGACCTCGTTATTTGGAAAGTACTGTATCCTTTATATTCTTGAAAATGCTAAAGTGATATACATATAAAATCCTGCTTGGGAAACACAGCATAAATAGACATGCATGAAGTGCTCTACAAAGCAGAGAAGGGGAGGAAACTTCAGAGGGAAAAATATCCTTCTGAATGAGATCAGTGGAGGTCTTTTGTTTCATTGTTTTTAGAATGTGTCTCTGTTCCTAGTGCAGGCTAGCCCATACTTAAATTTAAATATAGTCTATACTTGCTTCACACTCATGTAACCTTTAGCCATCCTCCCACAGCCTACCATGTTCTTGGGTTACAGGTACAATCCAGTATAGCAAGCTGTGGTGGGAAGAGTACAGGTGTTTTAGATAGAACTGGATTTAGGAGGCTAGGGAATGTCACCTTGGCTTTCTCCTCCTTCTGTAGCTTTCTCCTGACTTTTCAGACCTTCACCCCCTGCACCTTCCTCCATCCTCATGCTGCTTAAGGGTACAGTCTGTTTATGTCTTTTCTTCTTCTGTAAGCATCACCGTGAATGCTAAATAAAAGATAATGGAACTGCCATTTGTGAGCTCCATTTTCCAAAGACTGCACTACTTGTAATTCTTGGTTTAATACTATATTAAATTATAAAATGGATTTTCACCAAGCTTATCTTTAATTAAGGGAGCAGTCAGATCCCACACCAAAGGCAGATGTCTCATGAGTTTCTTGGTACTAATAAGCCCTCTTTACTGTTCTAGCTAAGAACTTGGTGGCCAGAAAGGGTGGGCAGATAGCTATTATCATGATATACTCTAAGCTGGAACCAAAGTAAATCATCACCTAAGGTCAGAACCCTGATTCTGAAGCACAGCCAAGGCCATGTACCAGCCTCTGGCTACTTCCTCATGGCACCTTCACCAAAATATGAACATTACCATACTTTCCAGGGCCAAAGGCTAAGCATTTAATCCCCCATCAAAATAATAGTTTATTTGATTTCTCAGGTACCTATGCTCATGTTTTGTCCAGTTAGTCAGGATCACTTTTCCATTTCAATGACAACTCTTTTCTGTAAGCCACAAGGGAACCATAGGAATCTTCGTCTGTTGTCACAAAAGATGGTAAGAGGAGGGTAGCTGGTACCATGTTCTCCCTCTGGAAAAGCACTGGATCTCATTTAGGAGAGATTTGCTCTCCACAACCTTGAAAGCCCTATAGACATTGTCTGGAGATGTATTATTGTTAGAACTAGATGGTGAGGAATGTGTTGTTGGCAGCAAGGGTTAGAAACCTGCTACACTTCCCACCTGCACAAGATGGTCTCATTAGTTTTAGTTAAGAGGACTGGTGTTAGAGAATTATCTCAAGTACAAACACTGGTGAAAACCGCTGACTAGTGTGGGTATAAGTATTTTATTCAGGCAATGGAGACCTCTGTTTCATAAGATAATAAATGCAACATAACCATAATCATTCTCCAGTGTGCAGGGCTCAGGCTCTCATGTAGGCCTTTGTCATTGGCTTCTTTTCATTCCAGGACTCTCTATTTCCTCCATCTTCAACATCATTCACTTAATCCTTCATGTCCAAGCCCATGATTTTACCCATCTGGATTTTTATGTTTTATGTGTCTTAATCAATCTCTCTTCTCTCCTACCAGCTTCATATGATATTGAAGGGTTTTTTTTTTCATTTATATTTCAAAATAATATTTATCTGTTAATTTTAATTAAAGCAGAAATAATTCAACACTCTCTCTCCTCCATTCTAAGCCTCCCTTCCACTGCCTCCCCTTTCCTTCTCAAATCCACTGGGCCTGAAGACAGTCTCCTCATGGAGCACATTATGACCTGAAATTCATATCTCAACGTTGTTTGTCCTTGCAGCTCTATTTCTTTAGCCTCATTCTTGTCCTCATTGTACCTCCCAGTATTTTCTGATAAAGATTAGTCACTTTAAACTATTTTTAATATACTACACAATGGACTGCATTTTGATATTTTTATCCATATTTGTCCTTATTACCTATTCCCCTCAGCTGTTATGTATTTATCTAGTTTTGGCATTTGGCTAATACTGGCATCAGAGAACGTATATACGTATATATCAGTATCTGATATATGTACTGATTGCTCTTCAACAGGATTAAGGTCTAACTACTAGCACCATATGGTAACCTACAACTATTGTACCTGTAGTTCTAGAGTATTCCTTTTCTAGCCTCTGTAGGTACCAGAATCCCATTTGGTGCACTGGTATACATTCAGGAAAACCATTAATATTCATAAAACAAAATAATAATTTTAAAAAGAAAACTGCACTGTTCAAGCTTCAAATGAATTTCTACTTTCCCATATTTATCTGTGTTTATGTCCAAGCTTGACTTGTAGAATATAATGTAGTCAAATTTACAGAAGAATCCATGTGCCACTGAGAACATTCTTATAATTTTTAAGGAGTCACACAAAATTCCATCTCCTATTCAGAGTTACACCATCAGCCAACAGAGTAACCATAAAATGAGCACAGATAGTCTGACTCAAGAGTCCTGACACATGCTCCATTGGTAAAAGTATCCTTGCAGTAATGGGGTTTATGAGCACTCAGAAAGGTGGCCAAGCGAACACAACACATCTGTTTGCTGAGAGGTTTCCTGCTTCCTGTTTTATTTTTCCTTACTCCTTTGGGTATATGTTCAACTTCTTGTATTTTCTGAAACTTGACCTACATTTCATTGCTTGGATTATTTTTCCAACTCTGTGAGGTGACTAATATTTGACACCCCATACTTTGTAGGGAAAACAGAGTTGTACTGAATTCAAGGTCACCCTGGGCCACATGAGTTTCTGTGAAAGCAAGCAGACATACAAACCTGTTATGGTCCTTGGAGCCAGAATATGCCTATCCTTTAAAAGAAAGCTCCTGGTCATTCTTGTGCCTTCCCACAAACTTTTATCCACATCTGTCTTTCTGCTCCCCCACATAGGCTCACACTGTACTGTGTGTGTGTCTCTATTCAGTCTCCTCTGAAGCTCAAAAAGACTAAAGTATCATGATTGAGTTAGTTGAAATATAAAGTATTGTGTATGCATTGAGGTGGGAGACATTTCCTGGTCCAGGAACTTAACAATGAGGTGAATGAGTTCTTACCCAACCCCATGTCAGAAAGGAGGATTTACACCTGACAAGGTGAGTGTGGACCAGACTCAAGGACCACAGGACAAGAGGCAGAAATGAAGAATGGTTTGTCCTTATTCCACATACTGTGAAGCAGATGCATTATCTGTAACTTATAACCAGAAACCCTGAAAAATCATTTAATCACTTTTCTTCCTTGCTTCTGTTCCAAGTGACTGATGGGAAGGAAAATTTCACATGTAATTCTGACATTAAATAAAGCACTCATGAGTCATTAAGAATTGGTTTTATATCTCTGACTCACATACACATTTCCTGTTCTTTTTTAATACTAGAACTGATCTTTTTTTCTTCTCATAGTGTGATTCACATTCTTTTTTACTATATGTTTCAAATTCCTACTTTTTCCATTTTTTTTAATGTTATCAAGTGACATTTTACTTTAAGCATATACTAAGCTACTACCTCTGTCTAGAAGTGAATGACTGATTTATTCCCCAAGATCACCCTCAACTTGTTCAAAACAATGGTACCTTCTCCAAAAGGCCACCAAGTGCTTGTTAGAAAATAGTGACTTCCATCTATGATTTCATCATTCCTGTTGATAAAGTATTGTTCTTCCTACACACAACTCTCTCTGAAATCTAACATTTATGGGTAGTAATAAATAGACTCTCATGTTAAAAGGTGACCCACACAATACCCGGACTAAAGCATTCTTCAAACTGAATGTGTACTCAACACAGATTGCAGTTAACAGAATGTGCCCCTTAAATATATTTTCCACAACAGACAGCTGCATATTTTGATGCATAGAGGAAAACTCCCAGTTAATTTTTTATACCTGAATGTTTCCTATGAAATCCTACTTCTTTTTATGTAACTTTAAGTTATAGGTGATTATAAAACAATTAATTTCATTATGACCTTTTTACATACCAGCTTCATTTTGCTTCAGTCATTTGGTCCTATCAGTATCCTCCTTTAACATTCTCACTACAAAGAGTTCTTCATCTACTTCATGTCATGAAGATTATACATAGAGTAATAGACACATATATGTTCAGAGATTTGTAATGAACAAGGGATGGTAATCAATGAAATGACTCTCTTAAAGAGTCTTTAGTAAGGATCAGAAGATAATCAGCTTCCTCTTGAACTCAAAGAAGAACAGGGACAACAGGAAAACCAGATTGCAAAAGGTGTGTGGCAGTGCACTGACACTAACCACCAGAACCACCAGAAACAGAAGAAAACAAAATGAAGCTGTTTGTGATTGGAAAATAAAAGTTAAGGAATAAGAAAAGGACATAAATAAAGATGAAGAAGGAGAAAAATTAAGAATTAAAAGTGTGGCATGATGATGAAGAAGACAAGAAAGATGAAGAAGGAGGAACACAGGAAAAGGGGTGCAAAAGAGGAGAGTATATTTTTTAAAAAATCAAACTATAGTGGTGCAGTCTCCTTTTTTGGAAGCACTTGTGCAAAGGTTACCTATTGACATTCATCATACTTTAGATCTCATAGTCTGCTTTTCAATAATTTTTTTCCTTTATTTATATAACCATGGCTTCCTTGGCTCTGCTTCATGTTCTCTGAAGTTGCCTGGTTAAATGTCCTGTTGCTTGTATGACTTGCATTCTTATTTGTTAGGTCATGTAAGGTGGCTGGCCAAGAAATAAATAGAAGAACTGAGGTATGAACTCAAAAATTTCTTTTATCTCCATCTTGTACCAAAGATCAACCCACAAAGACCACCTAAACATGAAGCTGGTGGTGGCCTTCATGTTAGCTGCTATCCCCATTTGCTGCTATGCTAGTGGTGAGTTTTGTGGAAGGATAGACTGCTTTTAGACAGCACTTTTTCTGCCTCCTACAGGAGGAAATACTAGTCCCTGTGCACCAAGACATGTCAACACTGATAGAAAGTGTCTGATGCAAAAGCTCTAAACTTAACATTAGTTAAAGAGGTATCATTGATGTGGGTTTGGTCCCTGTTAAGAGCAGCTTTACTGAAATTTGTAATAATTCTCAGATTTGGATAGGAGATGTTTTACAGGAAATGGGGAAGATATAATTGACACTAGACTTAAATAGGTGTTTTTTTAAAAAATTATACTCATGAATCTCTTCAAATTTTGATGGAAATAGCTCTCAAACAGCAGCATGTGACCTAGGAGTAAATAGCTTGTGAGCTACAAAATAGATGTGTGACAAATTGTTCTGACACCTTCAAATTAGAAAGCTCACTTTTTAGTCCTGATAGTAAGGAGGACAGCTCACATACTCCAACTCCACTTGAAGTAATGAAAGAAGTAAAGCTTTGTCCCTGAGAATGTAGTCAGTACAAGCATATCACACATGTAAAAGAATTTCTATAATTTGCATCATGTATGTATTCTACTCCCCTAAAGGAGAAGTTGGTGAAAATAGCAAGAAGATACAGCTCTCAGTTAATGTGTAAGAAAACCAGGATTAGGCTTATGCTTAAGTTAAAGCTACATCAATTGAAACTATTTCCTGATTTCTTTTCTGCCACTGGTTGACCAAACAACACCAGTTTAAGTTCAAGAGTTTATGTTTTATGATAAATTTGAATTATGAATATTTTTAAATACTTCATAGGATTCAAACATAGTGCAGAGATGCATCAAAGCTAAAAGAAAGAAAAACAAAACTGTTCATTGTCTCCCAGCAGAACAAAGCTTCTGGTTTCTGTGGTGCCTTACATAACAAAAGTTATGGACAGGCTCCAGACACAGGGACTAAGGAAAAGCCGGGAGGTAAGAGCCTGCCTGCTCCCACCTGTGGCCAGAGACCCCTGCCTGGGCCACCAGGCCTCCATAGACAAACAGTGCAGGGAGAAACTTACCCACCCACTTGTGTGGAGGAGCCAGCTAAAGGAGGGCTCCAGACACAGGGTCTGAGAAAAGCCCGCAGGTTTCCACCTGTGGCAGGAGACCTCTGACTGGGCCACCAGGCCTCCATAGACAAACAGTGCAGGGAGAAAACGAGCTGCCCACTTGTGTGGAAAAGCCAGAAACAGGAGGACTCCAGATGCAGGGTCTGAAGAACAGCCGGGAGAGAGAACTGGTCTCCCAGGAATAATGATATCTGGGCTTGAAGGAAAGACAAGCCACAGTCAGAGAGAGAAAGACCAGCTAACACCAGAGATAACCAGATGGCGAAAGGCAAGGGCAAGAACACAAGGAACAGAAACCAAGACTACTTGGCTTCAACAGAACGCAGCTTTCCCACCACAGCCAGCCCTGGATACCCCAACACACCAGAAAAGGAAGACTCAGACTTAAAATCACTTATCAAGAGGATGATAGAAGATTTTAAGAGGAAATAAATAACTCCCTTAAAGAAATACAAGAACACGGGTAAACAACTAGAAGCCCTTAAAGAGGACACACAAAAATCCCTTGAAGAATTACAAGAAACCACAATCAAACAGGCAGAATTACAGGAAAACACAATCAAACAAATGAACAAAACCATTCAGGAATTAAAAACAGAAATAGAAAAAAAATAAAGAAATAACAAAGGGAGACAACCCTGGAGTTAGAGAACATAGGAAAGAAATCAGGAGTCCTAGATGCAAGCATCACCAACAGAATACAAGAGATGGAAGAGAGAATCTCAGGTGCGGAAGATACCATAGAAAACATGGACACAACAGTCAAAGAAAACACAAAATGCAAAAAGCTCCTAACCCAAAACATCCAAGATATCCAGGATGCAATGAAAAGACAGAACCTGAGGATAATAGGTATAGAAGAGAGTGAAGACTCCCAACTTAAAGGACCAGTAAATATCTTCAACAAAATTATAGAAGAAAACTTCCCTAACCTAAAGAAAGAGATGAACATAAATATACAAGAAGCCTACAGAACTCCAAATAGACTGGACCAGAAAAGAAATTCTTCCCGTCACATTATAGTCAAAACACCAAATACACAAAACAAGGAAGAATATTAAAAGCAGTAAGGGAAAAGGGGCAGTTAACATATAAAGACAGACCTATCAGAATTACACCAGACTTTTCAACAGAGACTATGAAAGTTAGAAGATCCTGAGCAGATCTCATACAGACTCTAAAAGAACACAAATGCCAGCCCAGGCTGCTATACCCAGCAAAACTCTCAATAATCATAGATGGTGAAACCAAAATATTCTACAACAAATCCAAATTTGCACAGTATATTTCCACAAACCCAGCCCTACAAAGAATAATACATCAAAAACGCCAACTCAAGAAGGGAAACGACACTCAAGAAAAAGGAAGAAAGTAATCTTTCAACAAACTCAAAAGAAGATAGCCACACAAACAATATAAACAACATCAAAAATAACAGGAAATAACAATCACTATTTTTAATATCTCTTAATATCAATGGTCTCAACTCCCCAGTAAAAAGACATAGACTGACAGACTGGAACCATAAACAAGACCCAACATTTTGCTGCATCCAAGAAATGCACCTCTGTGTTAAAGACAAATACTACCTGAAAGGAAAGGGCTGGAAAACAATTTTCCAGGCAAATGGCCGCAAGAAACAGGCTGTAGTAACCATTCTAATATCGGATAAAATTGACTTTAAACCAAAATTCATCAAAAAGGATGAGGAAGGACACTTCATACTCATCACAGGAAAAACCTACCAAGAAGAACTCTCAAATCGGAACATCTATGCCCCGAATGCAAAAGCTCCCACTTTCATAAAAGAAACTCTACTATGCTCAAAGCACACATTGCACCTCACACAACAAAAGTAGGAGACTTCACACCCCACTATCAACAATGGACAGATCTTGGAAACATAAACTGAACAGAGACACAGTGAAACTAACAGATGCTATGAACCAAATGGGTTTAACAGATATCTATAGAACATTTCATCCTACATCAAAAGAATATACCTTCTTCTCAGCTCCTCATGGTACCTTCTCCAAAATTGATCATATAATTGGTCACATACAAACCTCAACACATATAAGAAGACTGTAATAATCCCATGCCTCCTATCAGTTCACTACGGAATAAGGCTGGTCTTCAATGGCAACAACAAAACAGAATGCCCACATACACATGGAAGCTGAACAATGCTCTGCTTAATGATAACTTAGTCAAGGAAGAAATAAAGAAATAAATTAAAGACTTCCTAGAATTTAATGAAAATGAAAGTACAACTTACCCAATCCTATGGGACACAATGAAAGCAGGGTTAAGAGGAAAACTCACAGCTCTGAATGCCTCCAAAAAGGAACTGGAGAGAGCATACACTAACAGCCTAACAGCACACCTGAAAGCTCTAGAACAAGAAGCTAATACACTCAAGAGGAGTAGAAGGCAGGAAATAATCAAATTAAGGGCTGAAATCAACCAAGTGGAAACTAAAAGAACTATACAAAGAATCAACAAAACCAGGAACTGGTTCGTTGAGAAAATCAACAAAATAGATTAACCCTTAGCCAGACTAACCAGAGGGCACAGAGACAGTGTGCAAATTAATAAAATTAGAGATGAAATGGAGATATAACAACAGACTCTGAGGAAATTAAAAATATTATCAGATCCTACTACAAAAGCCAACACACAACAAAACTGGCAAATCTGGAGGAAATGGACAAGTTTCTAGACAGATACCAATTACCAAAGTTAAATCAGGATCAGATAAACCATCTAAACATTCCCATAACCCCTAAAGATATAGAAGCAGACATTAACAGTCTCCCAACCAAAAAAAGCCCAGGACCAGATGGGTTCAGTGCAGAATTCTTTCCGACCTTCAAAGAAGACCTAATACCAATACTCTTCAAGCTTTTCCATAAAATAGAAATGGAAAGAACACTACCGAATTCATTCTATGAGGCCACAGTCACACTGATACCAAAGCCCCACAAAGACCCAACAATAAAAGAAAACTTCAGACCAATTTCCCTTATGAATATAGATGCAAAAATACTCAATAAAATTCTTGCAAACCGAATCCAAGAACATATCACAACAATCATTCACCATGATCAAGTAGGCTTCATCCCAGGGATGCAGGGATGGTTCAATACCTGAAAATCCATCAAAGTAATCCACTACATAAACCAACTCAAAGAAAAAAACCACATGGTCATTTCGTTAGATGCCAAAAAAGCATTTGACAAAGTTCAACATCCCATCATTATAGAAGTCTTGGAAAGGTCAGGAATTCAAGGAGCATATCGAAACATAGTAAAAGCAATATACAGCAAACCAGTAGCCAACGTCAAATTAAATGGAGAGAAACTAGAAGCAATCCCACTAAAATCAGGGACTAGACAAGGGTGCCCTCCCTCTCCCTATCTATTCAATATAGTACTTGAAGTTCTAACTAAAGCAATCAGACAACAAAAGGAGGTCAAAGGGATACAAATTGGAAAGGAAGAAATCAAAATATCACTATTTGCAGATGATATGATGGTATACTTAAGTGACCCAAAAAACTCCACCAGAGATCTGCTACAACAGATAAACAACTTCAGAAAAGTGGCTGGATACAAAATTAACTCAAGCAAATCAGTAGCCTTCCTATACTTGAAGGATAAACAGGCTGAGAAAGAAATTAGGGAAATAATACCATTCACAATTGTCACAAACAATATAAAATATCTTGGTGTGACTCTAACCAAACAAGTGAAAGATCTGTATGACAAGAACTTCAAGTCTCTGAAGAAAGAAATTCAAGAAGACCTCAGAAGATGGAAAGATCTCCCATGCTCATGGATTGGCAGGATTAATATAGTTAAAATGGCCATCCTGCTGAAAGCAATCTACAGATTCAATGCAATCCCCATCAAAATCCCAACTCAATTCTTCATAGACCTAGAAAGAGCAATTCTCAAATTCATATGGAATAACAAAAAACCCAGGATAGCAAAAACTATTCTCAACAATAAAAGGACTTCTGGGGGAATCAGCCTCCCTGACTTCAAGCTGTACCACAGAGCAATAATGATAAAAATTGCATGGTATTGGTACAGTGACAGGCAGGTAGATCAACGGAATAGAATAAAAGGCCCAGAATTGAACTCACACACTTATGGTGACTTGATCTTTGAAAAAGGAGCTAAAACTATCCAGTGGAAAAAAGACAGCATCTTCAACAAATGGTGCTGGTTCAACCAGTGGTCTACATTTAGAAGATTGTGAATTGATCCATTCCTATCTCCCTGTACAAAGCTCAAGTCCAAGTGGATCAAGGAACTCCACATAAAACTAGATACACTGAATCTAATAGAAGAGAAAGTGGGGAAAAGTCTCTAACACATGGGCACAGGGGAAAAGTTCTCGAACAGAACACCAATGGCTTGTGCTCTAAGATCAAGAATCGACAGATGGGACCTCATAAAATTACAAAGCTTCTGTAAAGCAAAGGACACTGTCAATAGGACAAAATGGCAACCTACAGATTGGGAAAAGATCTTTACCAATCCTACATCCAACAGAGGGCTAATATCCAATGTATACAAAGACCTCAAGAAGCTAGACGCCAGAGATCCAAATAACCCTATCAAAAAGTGGGGAAGATATCTAAACAGAGAATTCTCAACTGAGGAAACTCAAATGGCCAAGAAACACTTAAAGAAATGTTCAACATCCTTAGTCATCAAGGAAATGTAAATCAAAACAACCCTTTGTTTCCACCTCACACCAGCCAGAATGGCTAAGATCAAAAACTCAGGTGACAGCAGATGTTGGCAAAGATGTGGAGAAAGAGGAACACTCCTCCATTGCTGGTGGGAATGCAAGATGATACAACCTCTCTGGAAATCTGTTTGGTGGACCCTCAGAAAAATGAACATAACACTACCTGAGGACCCAGCTATTCCACTCCTGGGCATGTACCCAGAAGATGCTCCAACATGTAATAAACACACATGTTCCACTATGTTCATAGCAGCCATATTTATAATAGCCAGAAACTGGAAACAACCCAGATGTCCCTCCACAGAGGAATGGATAGAGAAAATGTGGTATATTTACACAATGGAATACTACTCAGCTATTAAAAACAATGACTTCACGAAATTCATAGACAAATGGATGGATCTTGAAAATATCATCCTGAGCGAGGTAATGCAGTCACAAAAGAATGAACATGGTATGTACTCACTGATAAGAGGATATTAGCCCAAAAGTTTGAAATACCCAAGAGTCACTTTGCAGCAACAGTAGGGCTGAGTGTGAGGTTCCAGATGGAGGGCTTGGAGAAAGGACTGAAGGAGCTGAGGAAGTCTGCAGCCCCAGGGAGGCAGCAACAGTGGCAACTGGCCTGACCCCCTGATACTTCTGGAGACTGATCCACCAACTAAAGAATACTCATGGAGAGCTGGGCTGCCTGGTCTACAGAGTGAGTTCCAGAACAGCCAGAGCTACACAGAGAAACCCTGTCTCGAAAAACCAAAAAAAAAAAAAAAAAAAAAAAGAATACTCATGGAGGGACCCATAGTACTGGCCACAAATGTGGCAGAGGAGGGTCTTGTTATCCATCAGGGGGAAGAGAGGCCCTTGGGCCTGAGGGTGTTAGATCCCCCAGTATAGGAGAATGACAAGGAGGGAAGAAGAGAGTGGATGGGTGGGTGGGAGGGTGTGTTAGAGAATATCCCCATAGTGGCAGGGGGAGGGCAGAGGGAATGGGGAGGTTCCAAAGGTGAGATCTGAAACGGGGGAAACATTTGAAATGGAAATAAAATATGAAAAAAAAAGAAAATATCATCCTGATAGACTTAACACAGTCACTAAAGAATGAACATGGTATGTACTCACTGTTAAGTGGTTATTAGCCCAAGAGTTCGAAATACCCAAGAGTCACTTCACAGCAACCATAGGGCAGAGTGTGAGGTCCCAGATGGAGAACTTGGAGAAGGGACTGAAAGAGCTGAAGGAGTTTGCATCCCCAGAAAGGCAGCAACAGTGGCAACTGGCCTGACCCCCTGATACTCCTGGAGCCTGATCCACCAACCAAAGGATACACATGGAGTGACCCATGGTGCTGGCCACATATGTGGCAGAGGAGGGTCTTGTTAGACATCTGGGGAGGAGAGGCCCTTGGGCCTGAGGTATTGGATCCCCCAGTATAGGAGAATGACAAGGAGGAAAGATGAGAGTGGGTGAGTGAGTGGTTGGGGGATTACCCGAGTAGAGGCAGAAGAGGGGGGAGGGAATATGGAGGTTCCAAAGGGGAGATCTGGAAAGGGGAAAACATTTGAAATGTAAATAAAGTAGAAAAAAATAAAATTAAATTTAAAAAAAAAGAAATTAAAACCATCCAAGATCTAAAACGTAAATAGAAACAATAACGAAATCACAAATGGAGACAATCTTGGGGGTGAAAAACCTAGGAAAGACATCAGGAGCTACAAATGCGAGCATCGCCAACAGAATACTAAAGATATAAGATAGAATCTTAGGGATAAAAAATACCACAGAAAATATTGACACATTTCAAAGAAAATGCAAAATGCAAAAAGTTTCTAACCAAAAACATCCAGGAAATTCAGTACAAAATGAAAAGACCAAAGCTAAGAATAGAAGAAGGTGAAGATTCCCAGTTCAAAGGACCACAAAACATCCTCAACAAAATCATAGAAGAAAACCTTCATAACCTAAAGAAAGGGATGGTCATAAGTGTACTAAGTCTATAGAATATCAAATAGTTTCAACCAGAAAAAAAAAATCCTCCCATTACATAATAATCAAAATACTAAATATACAGAACAAAGAAAGAATATTAAAAGCTGTAAGGGGGAAATTCCAAGTAACATATAAAGGCACACCTATCAGAATTATACTAGACCACTCAACAGAGTCTCTAAATGCCAGAAGATACTAGACAGATGTTGTCTTAGTCAGGGTTTCTATTCCTGCACAAACATCATGACCAAGATGCAAGTTGGGGAGGAAAGGGTTTATGAGCTTACACTTCCATGCTGCTGTTCATCATGAAAGGAAGTCAGGACTGGAACTCAAGCAGGTCAAGGAGCAGGAGCTGACGCAGAGGATATGGAGGGATGTTTCTTACTGGCTTGCTTGCTTCTCCTGGCTTGCTCAGTCTGCTTTCTTACAGAACCCAAGACTACCACCAGCCCACAGATGGCACCACTCACAAGGGGCCCTCCCTCCTTGATCACTAATTGAGAAAATGCCTTACCACTGGATCTCATGGAGGCATTCTCAACTGAAACTCCTTTCTCTGTGATAACTTCAGCTTGTGTCAAGTTGACACACAAAACTAGCCAGTACAGGTGTCATGCAGACCCTAAGAAAACACAAATGCCCCCTCAAAAAAAGCTGGGCTGTGGTGGCACACGCCTTTAATTCCAGCACTTGGGAGGCAGAGGCAGGCGGATTTCTGAGTTCGAGGACAGCCTGGTCTACAGAGTGAGTTCCAGGACAGCCAGGACTATACAGAGAAACCCTGTCTCAAAAAAACAAAACAAAAAAGAAAAAGAAAAAGAAAAAGAAAAAGAAAGAAAAGAAAAGAAAAGACAAATGCCATCCCCAGGCTACTATATTCAGAAAAACTCTAAATCACAAAAGATAGAGAAACCAAGGTATTCTATATTAAAACCAAATTTAAACAAAATCTTTCTACTAATCAAGCTCTACAGCGGATACTAGAAGAAAAACTCCAAACTAGGTAACTACACCAAAGAAAACACAAGAAATTAATCATCCCACAACAAACCAAAAGAAAGAGAATCACATACTCATAATACCAACTCCAAAAACAAAAATAACAGGAACTTAATATCTTTCAACATCAATGGACTCAATTCCCTAATAAAAAGACACAGGCTAACAGACTGGATATGTAAACATTGTCCAGCATTTTGCTTCATACAAGAAGCACATCTCTGGGGAGATCTGGAAAGGGGAAAACATTTGAAATGTAAATAAAGTAAGAAAAATAAAAAGAAATAAAAAATTAAGAAAGAAAGAAAGACATCTCAGTAACGAAGACAAACACTACCTCAGACTGAAGGGCTGGAAAAATATTTTCCAAGAAAATGGTCCCAGAAGCAAGCTGAAGTACACATTCTAATATCCAATGACATATACTTCCAACCAAAAGTTATCAAAAGACATAGGGAAGGACACTTAATATATGTCAAAGGATAAAATCCACCAAGGATGACATCTCAATTCTGAACATATCTGCCTCAAATGCAAGAGCACCCACATTCATAAAAGAACCCTTACTAAAGTTCAAAATACACATTGAACCTCACACAGTAATAGTGGGAGACTTTAACACCCCACTCTCACCAAAGACAGGTCATTAAAACAGAAACTAATCAAAGACACAGTTAAGCTAACAGATGTTATGAAGCAAATGAATTTAAGAGAAATCTACAGAACATTTCATCCCAAAACAAGAGAATATACTCTCTTCTCAGAACCTTCTCCAAAATTGGCCATATATTCAGACATAAAACAAGCCTCAACAAATATAAGAACATTGAAATAATCCCATGCATTCTAACAGAGCACCGTAGACTAAGGCTGTTCTTCAAAAAGAACAAAACAACAGAAAACCCACATACATGTGGAAACTGAACAACTCTTTACTCAAGGATTACTTGGTCAAGGAGGAAATATAAAAATAAATTGAAGACTATATAGAATCCCATGAAAATGAAGATACAGCATACCCAAACATCTGGCAAAAAAACATATGTAATGTGAGGAGGAAAATGCATAGTAGTGTGTGCCTTCATAAAGAAATTATAGAGATTGTACACAACACACTTGAATGCTCTAGAACAAAAAGAAGCAAACACCCCCAAGAGGAGTAGATGGCAGGAAATAATCAAACTCAGGGATGAAATCAGCCAACTAGAAACAAAGAAAAGAAAACAAAGAAAAAACAAAAATAAGAGCTGGTTCTTTGACAAAATCAACAAGATGGAGAACCCCTTAGCAAAACTAACTAAAGGTCACAAGACATTATCCAAATTAACAAAACCAGAAATAAAAAGAGAAACATAATAACTGAAATGGAGGAAATTCAAAACTCATCATGTTACTAAAAAAGCTTATTATTGAAAGAACTGTAAAATCTAGATGAAAAAGATGATTTTCTTTAGTCATCAGAAAAATGCAAATTAAAATGACCCTGAAATTATACCTCACACCAATCAGAATGATTAAGATTAAAAATACAGGTGACAATAGATGCTGGCAAGGATGTGGAGAAAGAGGAACACTCCTCCACTGCTGGTGGGACTGCAGCTGGTATAACCACATTGGAAATCAATCTAGCTGTTCCTGAGACAATTTGAAATAGTACTACCTGAAGACCCAGCTATACCACTCCTGGGCATATACCCAGAAGATGCACCAACATGCAATAAAGACACATGCTCCACTATGTTTATAGCAGCCTTATTTATAATAGCGAGAAGCTGGAAACAGCCCAGATGACCCTCAACAGAGGAATAGATACAGAAAACGTGGTACATTTTCACAATGAAGTACTACTCAGCTATTAAAAACAATGACTTCATGGAATTTTCAGGCAAATGAATGGAACTAGAAAATATCATCCTGAGTGAGGTAACCCAATCACAAAAGAATAAACATGGTATGTACTCACTGATAAGTGGATATTAGCCCAAAAGTTCGAAATACCCAAGATTCAATTCACAAACCATATGAAGCCTAAGAAGAATGAAGACCAAAATGTGAATGCGTCAGTGTTTCTTAGAAGGGTGAACAACATACTCACAGGGGAAACTACTGAGACAAAGTGTGGAGCAAACTCAAGGAAAGACCATCCAGAGAATGCCCCACCTGGGGATACATTCCATGTATAGCCACCAAACCCGCACGTTCTTGTAGATGTTGGGAAGTGCTTGCTGATGGAAGGAAGCTGTCTCTAGAGAGGCTCAGGCAGAGCCTGACAAATACAGAGGTGGATGCTCGCAGCCAACTGTTGGACTGAGTGTGGAGTCCCGGATGGAGGAGTTGGAGTAGGGACTGAAGGAGCTGAGGGGGTTTGCAACCCCATGAAGAGAGCAACAGTGTCAACTGGTCAGACCCCCCAGAGCTCCCAGAGACTGGACCACCAACCAAAGAATACACATGGAGGGACCCATGGTGCTGGCCACATATGTGGCAGAGGAGGGCCTTGTTGGCCATCAGTGGGAGGAGAGGCCTTTGGACCTGAGGGTGTTAGTTGGCCCAGTTTAGGGGAATACTAGGGAGGGATGATCAGAATGGGTGTGTGGTTGGGGGAGCACCCTCATAGAGGCAGGGGGATGGGGAATGGAATATGGGGTTCCCAAAGGGAAAAACATTTGAAATGTATATAAAGTAAATATCCAAAAATAAAAATTAAACAAAGAGTTTAAAAGGAAAAAGACCTAACATGATTCAAATATACTTGGCATCTTGACATAAGCCAACTTATGACTATGTGTATTAAATACTGCAAGTCAATAGACTAAAGTAATATTTGTGAGAACATATGCAGTAATATTGTAGTTATGGAATGAGCCTGAGCATGCATCAGTAATGCTTCAATGATGAAAATGAGATATGTATTCAGAATGATATTTTCTTCAGCCATAAAGTAAAATTAAATATGACACTTGATTGACAATAGATGAATTTTGTTAGATGAAAAAAATCCATACTCAAGAGAAAAAAGGCCCATGTTTTCTTCCCTTTAGAGTCCCTAAATTTTATATAGATATATAAAACCACAAGCCAGCAGTAGCCGGGAAAAGAAGGAAACAATCAGAACAGGGTGGACAGTGAAGATAGCCAAAGCATATGATAGACTGAAATGATATTTGTGATGAAATCCAGAACTAGGTACAGTGAATATATGTCAATTAAAAACTAATAATAAATGCTCAACAAAGCATCATGGAAATTTCATATAGCACCTGCTAAGTTACAGACACTCTCATAAGTCTCCTTTAATGTTTCCAAGCATGTAGCATTGCATGCAGGAAAGAATAAAATTTATCCCACTATCCAGGGCACTTAAGAGAAAACAACAACAAAAAAAATGAATGGCATTTCCAGGAAAATCATGAACATGAATTGTCTTGAGTAAAACTAGAAACTATTCAACCAGACTCTGAGGTGGGTGTGTTATCATTACAAGAAATGGACTGAGGAGAGTTTTAGATAAACATCCTCATGACATAAGTGGTAATTGGCAGAACCAGAGAGTAAAGCCAAGTCTCTGGATCCAAACTGTGCACTCAATTCTTTTTCTCCTTGCCTACACCCTCAAGGATGTTGACACTATGGCTCAGGTAAATCCTGTGGCCTTGGCTCTCCTGGCATGCCTTGTGACTTCCTTGTAGATGCCCCTCGGTTTTCTGCATGAGGCTTTTCCATACAGAATTCCTTCCCTTTTGCCCTGGTGTAATCACTCTAGGCAGAAACATCTTTTTTTTCCCTTAGCCACAACAAAAAATAGAAGTAGGAGTTGTGAGCATCTTTTTTTGTCTCTTCTATTTCCAGTGATATCTCCTTCATGTGAATCCACACTTCTATCTGAAGACCTCTAACCAATATCTCAAGGATCTGATAATCAGGATGTTGTGAACACAGTCCTTGTCTTTACATTACAGTCATAGAATAGATACTTAGGAAAAAAAGTTGTATGATTGATCATAAGTGTACAACCTAACTTTAACAAAGTTTCCACTGAACATTTGATGAGGTTTGTTACCATCTTCATTCACAAGTAGAAGTTAGGGAAAATAAAAACTTTTAGGATAGGCAGATATAAGTCCCAGCTCTAAAAATAAATGTCTATGTGAGTTTCTGCATTGTGACATTACCAGGATTACTTATCTGGATGAGAATTTATGGTCTAGTGGTCAATATGCATGAAAAGAGAAATATCTTTGTCATCCAAAGCTCAGGTAACTTGACTATTATCTTTCCCAGTATGAATTTACAGCCTCTTAGCTGATCTGACATGCTATATGCTGGGACAGAACCTGGATTTTGTATCAAGAATCATCTAGAGCCATGAATGAGTGATTTATTCTCCGTGGTCCCCTCTTCCAAATCCTGAGGTACACACAATTCCACATCACCCAATAAGTGTAATATGTGATGATGTACTTCATCAGTTCTCTACATTAACATCTTCATTCTGTTGGTAACTTCTGATTCCTCAAAGACAGCATGTTGCTACTGCAGTGGTCACCACATTTGAGACTCTGTGTTCTAGAGGGCTATTGGAGGGTCTATATGGAGAAACTATATGAGTATTTCCTTTCTTAAAACAGAAACTCTCACCTGGAGACAGTTTTAGTTCCTCTATCTGCCAAAATGGCACTAAGTTTTGGATACAAGCATTTCATTGCTACCATAAAGACACATGGCTTTAGGAACTACAGATACAAACATCACCAACAGAATCAAGAGAAGAGAGTCTCAGATACAATACAGTACAAGAAATTGATATATCAGTCAATAAAAATGCTAAAGTTAAAAAGTTTCTAACACAAAGCATCAAGAACATTTGGAACAACATGAAAAGATCAAATCTAAGGATAATATAAATAGAGGAAGGATAAGAGTCCCAAATCAAAAACCCAGAAATATGTTCAAAAAAAAAAATAGAAGAAAGTTTTCCTAACCTAAAGAAAGATGTCTATAAACATACATACCAAATAGAGTGGACTGGAAAAGAAAATCCTACCATTACATAATAATCAAAACATTAAATATATCAAAGGAAGAAAGAATATTAAAATCTACAAAGGATAAAAGTCAAGTAACATATAAAGGCAGACCTATCAATTATACTTACCCCAGACATCAAACAGAAACTTTAAAATCTAGACGAGACCTTGCAGATGTCTTACAGTCTGTAAGAGATCACAGACACCAATCCAGACTACCATATCCAGCAAAATTGCAATAATCATTGATGAATAAAACAAAATATTCCATAAAAAACAGATTTAAACAATATCTTTCCACTAATCCACTCCTACTGAGGATCCTAGAAGGAAAACTCCAACCTAAGGATGATAGCTACACCAAAGAAAACATAAGAAATAAATAATTCCACATCAGCAAAACCAAAACAATAGAATCAAACATTCACTCTCACCACCAACACCAGAATAACAGGAAATAACAATCATTGGTTATTAATATCCCTCAACATCAATTGTCTCAAGTACTCAATTTAAAAAGCAGTATATCAGAGTGGATGAGTAAAGATTCTGCTGCATATAAGAAACACACCTCACCAAAAAGATTGAAATTACATCAAAGTAAAGGTCAGAAGAAGTTTTCCAAGCAAATGGACACAAGAAAAAAGCTGAAGTAGCTATTGGAATATCTAACAAAATAGAGTTTCAACCAAAAGTAATCAAAACAGATGCAGATCAATGCTTCCTACTCATAAAAAATAGACCAAGATGAAGCCTCAATTCTAAATATTTATTTATGTCCCAAATGGAGGGCATACAAATTTAGAAAAGAAATATTAATAAACTTAAGATCGCACATCAAACCCCACACATTAATAGTGGGAGACTCTAACATGAAGCTCTCACCAATGGACAGGTTACTGAGACAGAAACTAAACATAACTGACATTAAAAATCAAATGGCCTATCAGATATCAACAAACCATTTGACTGAAAGAAAAAATATTATATCTTCTTCTCAGCACCTCAAGGAACCTTCTCCAAAATTGTAAAACAAAGCAAACCTCATCAGATCCAAAAGAAAATTAAACAACCCCTTGTGTCCTATCAGAACACTACGAATTAAAGCTTTACTTGGTCAACAATTGAAACAACAGAAAGTATACAAACTCATGGGAACTGAACAACCCTATATGAAATGATCACTGTGTCAGAGAAGTAAGAGAAAGAAATTAAAGACTTCCTAGAATTCAATGAAAATGAAGGTACAACATACCAAAACTTATGGGACAATGAACACACTGCTAAGAGCACTAAGTGCCTTCATAAACAAATTGAACAATTCTAATACTTGACATCTAAAGTATACCTGAAAGCTCTAGAACAAAAAGAAGTAAACACACTCAAGAGAAGTAGATGGCAAAAAATAATAAAACCCAGGGTAGAAATAGATAAATTAGAAACAAAGAAAACAATAAAAATTCAATAATACCAAAAGCTGATTTTTTTTTGAGAAAATAAACAAGATAGACAAACCCTTAGCCCAAATAACTAAAAGGCAAAGAGGCACTACCCAACATAACAAAATCAGAAATGAAAAAGGAGACATGACAATGAACACATAAGAAATTCAAAAATTTGTCCTATTGACTATGTCCTTTGCCTTACAGAAGCTTTTCAGTTTCATGAGTTCACATTTTTCAATTCTTGATCTTAGATCCTGAGCCATTGAAGTTCTGTTTAGTAAATTTCCTCCCATGCCAGTGAGTTTGAGAATCTTTTCCATTTTCTCTTCTATTAGATTCAGTGTATCTGGTTTTATGTTGAAGTCCTTGAACCATTTGTATTTGAGATTTGTGCAAGGTGACAAATATGGATCTATTTTCATTTTTCTACATACAGACTACCAGTTAGACCAGCATCATTTATTGAAGATGCTGTCTTTTTTCCACTGTGTATTTTTGGCTTCTTCATCAAAGATCAAATGTTCATAAGTGTGTGGGTTTATTTCTGGGTCCTTGATTCTATTCCATTGATCAACATGTCTGTCTCTGTACTAACACCATGCAGTTTTTCTCACTATTGCTCTGTAGTACATCTTGAAGTCAAGGATGGTGATTGCCCTTGAAGTTCTTTTACTGTAAAGAATTGTTTTAGCTATCCTGGGCTTTTTGTTTTTCATTAGAAAAAAAAATTGTCAATAACCCCACATCCAAACCTCCAAAACAGTCAAATAACCCAATCAAAGCATGTGCTATAGAACTAAACAGGGAATTCATAACACAGGAATCTCCAATGTCTGAGAATCACTTAAAGAAATGTACAAAGGCCTTAGTGATCAAGGAAATACAAGTCAAAATGATCCTGAGATCCTACCTTACACCAATTAGAATGACTAAGATCAAAATCTCAAGTGAATGCACATGTTAGGGAGAATGTGGAGAAAGAGGAACACTCCTCCATTGCTGGTGGGATTGCAGACTGGTACAGTTCCTCTGGATATAGGATATCCACACTGCAATCCACACAACAAGAGAAGCCAAATAACAAAGAGGACCCAAGAGAGATGGGGGAATGAGATCAGAAGCTGTCAGAGGGAGGCATTTCTCAGACATTCCAAAAATCTGGGATGTGGGAGGCCTCTGGGAGACTTCTAGCAGTAGGGGATATGGAACTTGAAGTAGCCATCTCCTGTAGCCAGGCAGGACCCCAGGGTAGGGATAAGGAAATGAATCCACCCACAAAACCTTTGACCCAAACTGTGTCCTGCCTACAAGCATTGCAGGGACAAAGAGGGAGGAGAGATGGAGGGAATGGCCAACCAACGATTGATCCAACTTGAGACCCATCTCAAGGTTGAGCACCAATCTCTGACACTATTAGTGATATTCTCTTATACTTGCAGACAGGAACCTAACTCTGAGAGCTCCACCCAGAAGCCAATGGAAAAAGATGCAGAGACCCACAGCCAAACATTAGATAGAGCTCTAGGGGTCTTGTGCAAGAGTTGAGGGATGGATTGAGGGACCCAAAGAGGATAGGAATTCCAGAAGAAAACCAACAGAGTCAACTAACCTGGATGCTTGGTGACTCCCAGAGACTGAACTAACAACCAAAGAGGAAATATATGCTGGACCTAGATCCCCTGCACATATGCAACAGATGTGTAGCTAGGTCTTCATGCAAGTCTTCCTGCATTGTAGTGTGGCTGTCCCTGAATCTGGTGACTTCCTATGGAACCTGTTTGTCTAACTGAGATGCCTTGTCCCACTGTCAGTGACTGGCTTTGGCATCCATGTGGTGGGTAAACTGAGGCAGGCAGCCATTGGAGGTCAATGCTTAGAGCCACAGGTATGGGTAGATTCAGATATCTACAAGGGCTACTGCCAATGGCAGCCAGCAATTGGAGAAGTTACCCAGCAAACTTTTCTCTGAAGGAACAAACCTTAATTTACTACAGCTGGCACTTCCTGTGGCCAGGGGAAAAATTATGAACTCTTTTAACTCCTTGGGACCAGAGAGAAAGAGAAGGAAAGAGAAAATTCATATGTACACACACACACACACACACACACACACACACACTGAATGGATGAAACAGAAGGCAGAGTCCAATAACTACATAAGCACAAGTATATACATACATACATACATACATACATACATACATACATCACTACAGACAGACATGTACACATTCACACATAGAACAATTAAAGGAAATCTCCAGCAAGCAGGCTCCAAGCATTTCACACATCCATACAAAAATATGCACAATTGATGGATGGATCAAGCTCCAACACACACCCAGACAAGCTTTACACACACACACACACACACACACACACACACACACACACACACATTTGATGGAGGAAGGAAGAATGTTCCAGTCCTCATCACACAAACCTTACAAACATATGTACAAACACATAATTGATGGATGGAAGAAACAATGCTCCAATCTGCCACTCACACAAACCTTATGCGTACAAAGAGTTGATGGATGCTCCAACTCTCATACTTTATTATTTTTTCCATACCTTAGATATACCAGCAAAATCTTTCAAGCAGTATAATAGTACAATATGATTACATTTTAGGTTTCTTCTAATAAATTATTATGGAAAAAACAATGTGTTCCCCAATACCTCTATAAGAAATAATGTTATGTAGTACAGGCAAAGAAAATAAATTATTCCCAAAATCCTACCTGCATTCATAACTAAGCAACTTATTATAGATTAGCAAAGTGTAAGTAACCAAGGTAGTTTTCTCAGCAAGTTTCTCTTAGAGAGAAACTGTAAGGCAGCAATTTGTGGTTACAAAGAAAGAAATAATTACTTTATTATTTATCTTTAAAAGTAATCTTGTAAGAATCTTAAGAGAATCACAAACCTAAGCTTTTATATAAAAATCAGTTATAGCTATCTTAAATCCTCAAAGCATATCTACTCATCAGCAGTTCTTATTAACTCACATCAGGAAGCTGAGGGCAAAAATGGGTATAAAAAAAATCAATCATCACCAATCCAGCCTCAGTGAGAGTCACATCAGCCAGTGCTGCCATTGTTCTTCTTCTTTGACCACAAAGGTACTAGCTTAGCTAATAAGAGTGCGCTTTTCTGAACTTTATATTGTTTCCTAGGATTTTCTCTGTCAGAGTTAGTAGTAAAAACATCTCTAGCTAGTTTAACTAACAATTTTATTTTTCTAAATGTTTCAAAGGGTGTTGATCACTGTCAACAATCTATGTCTCTAAGTTCTTTCTTAGAGTGGTAATTGAATCATTAGTCTGCTCCGGCAGCAGTGCCTGAAAGAACTCAAGTTGAGAGGCCAAAAATATTCCATCTCTTAACTGGCCTCCATCTTTTGGGGGGGATGGATATTTACTTTATTTTCATTTCACATGTTTTCTCATTTCCAAGTCTCCCCTTCGGAAACCCCGTCCCCATGCCTCTATGAGGGTGCTCCCCCAACCACACACCCATTCTGATCATCCCTCCCTAGCATTCCCCTAAACTGGGGCAACTAACACCCTCAGGTCCAAGGGCCTCTCCTTCCACTGACGGTCAACAAGGCCCACCTCTGCCACATATGTGGCCAGCACCATGGGTCCTTCCATGTGTATTCTTTGGTTGGTGGTTCAGTCTCAGGGAGCTCCAAGGGATCTGGCCAATTGACACTGTTGCTCCCTCCATGGAGCTGCAAATCACCGCAGCTCCTTCAGCACCTTCTCCAACTCCTCCGTCCATGACCCCATGCTGGGTCCAATGGTTGGCTGCAAGCTTCCCCCTCTGTATTTGTCAGGTTGTGCCTGAGCCTCTCAGGAGACAGCTTATCATAGTGGCTGTATATGGGATGTATCCAGAGATGGGGCAGAGTCTGGATGACCTTTCCTTCAGTATCTTCTTCACAATTGGTCTCCATATTTCCTCCTGTGCATATTTTGGTCACCCTTCTAAGAAACACTGAAGCATCTACATTTTGGTCTTCCTTCTTCTTAGATTTCATATGGTCTCTGAACTGAATCTTGGGTATTTCAAACCTTTGGGCTAATAACCACTTATCAGTGAATACATCCCATGTTTCCTCTTTTATGGCTGAGTTGTCTAACTCAGGATGATATTTTTCAAGTTCCATCCATTTGCCTACAAATATCATGAAGTTGTTGTTTTTAAAAGCTGAGTAGTATTCCATTGTGTAAATGTACCACATTTTCTCTATCCATTCCTCTTTTGAGGGACATCTGGGTTGTGTCCAGCTTCTGGCTATTATAAATATGGCTGCTATGAACATAGTGGAGCATGTGTCCTTACTACATGTTAGAGCATCTTCTGGGTATATGCCCAGGAGTGATAGAGCTGGGTCCTCAGGTAGTATTATATTCAGATTTCTGAAGATTCACCAAAATAATTTCGAGAGGGGTTGTACCAGCTTGCAATCCCACCAGAAATGGAGAAGCATTCCTCTTTCTCCACATCCTCACCAGCATCTGCTGTCACCTGAGTTTTTTATTTTAGCCATTCTGACTGGTGTGAGGTGGAATCTCAGGGTTGTTTTGATTTGCATTTCGCTGATGACTAAGGATGTTGAACATTTCTTCAAGTGAGTCTCAGCCTTTCAAGTTTCCTCACTTGAGAATTCAGTTTATCCTGTTCCACATTTTTTAATAGGGTTATTTGGTTCCCTGGAGTCTATTTCGACAGTAATTTGTATATTTTGGATATTAGCCCTCTATTGGATATAGGGTTCATAAAAGTATTTTCCCAATCTGTTGGTTGCTGTTTTGTCCTATTGACAGTGCCCTTTACTTTACAGAAGCTTTGCAATTTTATAAGGTCCCACTTGTCAATTCTTGACCTTAGAGCATAAGCCATTGATTGCTGTTCTGTTCAGAAACTTTTTCCCTGTGCCCATGTGTTCAAGACTTTTCCCCACTTTCTCTTCTATTAGATTCAGTGTATCTGGTTTTATGTGGAGGTCCTTGATACGCTTAAACTTGAGCTTTGTACAGGGAGTTAGGTATGGATCAACTTGCATTCCTCTACATGGTGACCACCAGTTGAACCAATACCATTTGCTGAAAATGCTTTTTTCCATTGGATGGTTTTAGCTCCTTTGTCAAAGATCGAGTGACCATAGGTATGTTGGTTAATTTCTGAGTTTTCAATTTTAATCCATTGATTTCCCTGCCTGTCACTGTACTAATACCATGAAGTTTTTATCGCTGTTGCCCTGTAGTATGGTGTGAGGTAAGGGATGCTGATTCCCCCAGAAGTTCTTTTAGTGTTGAGAATATTTTATGCTATCCTGTCTTTTTGTTATTCTCAAAAATTTGAGAATTGCTCTTTCTAACTCTATGAAGACATGAGTTGGAATTTTGATGGAGATTGCATTGAAACACTACATTGCTTTTGGCAGGATGGCCATTTTTAATATATTAACCCTGCCAATCCATGAGCATGGGAGATCTTTCCATCTTCTGAGGTCTTCTTCGATTTCTTTCTTCAGAGACTTGAAGTTCTTGTCATACAGATCTTTCACTTGTTTGGTTAGAGTCACACCAAGATACTTTATATTGTTTGTGACTACGGTGTAGGGTGCCATTTCCCTAATTTCTTTCTCAGCCTGTTTATCCTTCAAGTATAAGAAGGCTACGGATTTGCTTGCGTTAACTTAGTATCCAGCCACTTTGCTGAAGGCATTTATCAGCTGTAGCAGATCTCTGGTGGAGTTTTTCGGGTCACTTAAGTATTACCATCATATCATCTGCAAATAGTGATATTTTGATTTCTTCCTTTACAATTTGTATCCCTTTTACCTCCTTTTGTTGTCTAATCGCTCTAGCTAGAATTTCAAGTACTATATTGAATAGATAGGGAGAGAGAGAGCAGCCTTGCCTAATCACTGATTTTAATGGGATTGCTTCGAATTTCTCTCCATTTAGTTTGATGTTGGCGACTGGTTTGCTGTATATTGCTTTTACTATGTTTAGGTATGCTCCTTGAATTCTTGATCTTTCCAAGACTTTTATCATGAAGGAATGTGGAATTTTGTCAAAGGCTTTTTCAGCATCTAATGAAATGACCATGGGGTTTTTTTCTTTGAGTTTGTGTATGTAGTGGATTACATTGATGGATTTCAGGGTATTGAACCATCCCTGCATCCCTGGGATGAAGCCTACTTGATCATGGTGGATGATCATTTTGATGTGTTCTTGGATTTGGTTTGTGAGAATTTTATTGAGTATTTTTACTTCGATATTCATAAGGGAAATTGTTCTGAAGTTTGCTTTGATTGTTGGGTCTTTGTGAGGTTTTGGTATCAGTGTAACTGTGGCCTCATAGAATGAAGCACAGGGGAAAAATTCCTGAACAGAACACCAATGGCTTGTGCTCTAAGATCAAGAATTGACAGATGGGACCTCATAAAATTACAAAGCTTCTGTAAGGCAAAGGACACTGTCAATAGGTCAAAACGGCAACCTACAGATTGGGAAAAGATCTTTACCAATCCTACATCTGATAGAGGGCTAATATCCAATGTATACAAAGAACTCAAGAAGCTAGACTCCAGAGAACCAAATAACCTTATCAAAAAATGGGGAACAGAGCTAAACAGAGAATTCTCAACTGAGGAAACTCAAATGGCTGAGAACCACCTAAAGAAATGCTCAACATCCTTAGTCACCAGGGAAATGCAAACCAAAACAACCCTGAGATTTCACCTCACACCAGTCAGAATGGCTAAGTTCAAAAATTCAGGTGACAGTAGATGCTGGTGAGGATGTGGAGAAAGAGGAACACTCCTCCATTTCTGGTGGGAATGCAAGTTGATACAACCTCTCCAGAAATCAGTTTGGAGGACCCTCAGAAAAAAGGAACATAATACTACCTGAGGACCCAGCTCTATCACTCCTGGGCATATACCCAGAAGATGTTCCAACATGTAATAAAGACACATGTTCCTCTATGTTCATAGCAGCCATATTTATAATAGCCAGAAGCTGGAAACAACCCAGATGTCCCTCCACAGAGGAATGGATACAGAAAATGTGGTACATTTACACAATGGAATACTACTCAGCTTACTTAGCTATTAAAAACAATGACTTCATGAAATTCACTGACAAATGGATGGAACTTGAAAATATCATCCTGAGAGAGGTAATGCAGTCAGAAAAGAATGAACGTAGTATGTTCTCACTGTTAAGTGGTTATTAGCCCAAAAGTTTGAAATACCCAAGAGTCACTTCACAGCAACTGTAGGGCTGAGTGTGAGTTCCCAGATGGAGGAGTTGGAGAAGGAACTGAAGGAACTGAGGGAGTTTGCATCCCCAGGCAGGAAGCAACAGTGGCAACTGGCCTGACCCCCCAATACTCCTGGAGACTGACCCACCAACCAAGGAGTACACATGGAGGGACCCATGGTATTGGCCACATGTGCGGCACAAGAGGGTCTTGTTGGCCATCAGGGGGAGGAGAGGCCCTTGGGCCTGAAAGTGTTAAATCTCCCAGTAGAGGAGAATGCCAAGGAGGGAAGATGAGTGTGGGTGGGTGGGTGGGTGGGAGAATATCCTCATAGTGGCAGGGGAAGGGGGGAGGAATTGGGGAGGTTCCAAAGGGGAGATCTGGAAAGGGGGAAACATTTGAAATGTAAATAAAGTAGGAAAAATAAAAAAATAAAAAATAAATTAAAAAAAAGAATGAATTAGGTAATGTTCCTTCTGTTTCTATTTTGAGGAATAGTTTGAAGAGTATTGGTATTAGGTCTTCTTGGAAGGTATTATAGAATTCTGCACTAAACTCATCTGGTCCTCGGCTTTTTGTTGGTTGGTAGGGTTTTAATGACTGCTTCTATATCTTTAGGGTTTATGGTACTGTTTAGATGGTTTATCTGATCCTGACTTAAGTTTGGTATTTGGTATCTGTCTAGAAAATTGTCCTTTTCATCTAGATTTTCCAATTTTGTAGTAGGATCTGATGATTTTTTGAATTTCCTCAGATTCTGTCGTTATATCTCCATTTTTGTTTCTGATTTTGTTAATTTGGATACTATCTCTGTGCCCTCTGGTTAGTCTGGCTAAGGGTTTATCTATCTTGTTGATTTTCTCAAAGAACCAGTTGCTGATTTTGTTGAGTCTTTGTATAGTTCCTTTAGTTTCTTCTTGGTTTATTTCAGCCCTGAGTTTAACTATTTATTGCCTTCTACTCCTCTTGGGTGTATTATCTTATTTTTGTTCTAGAGCTTTCAGGTGTGCTGTTAAGCTAGTATATACCCTCTCCAATTTCCTTTTGGAGGCATTCAGAGCTATGAGTTTTCCACTTAACACTGCTTTCACTCTGTCCCATAGGTTTCAGTATGTTGTACTTTCATTTTCATTAAATTCTAGGAAGTCTTTAATTTCTTTCTTTATTTCTTCCTTGACCAAGTTATCACTGAGTAGAGCATTGTTCAGCTTCCATGTGTATGTGGGCTTTCTGTTGTTGTTGTTGCCATTGAGGACCAGCCATAATTCATAGTAATCTGATAGGAGACATAGGATTATTTCAATCTTCTCATATCTGTTGAGGTTTGTTTTGTGACCAATTATATGATCGATTTTGGAGAAGGTACCATGAGGTGCTGAAAAGAAGAAGATATATTCTTTTGATTTAGGATGAAGTGTTCTATAGATATCTGTTAAATCCATTTGGTTCATAACATCTGTTACTTTCACTGTGTCTCTGTTGAGCTTGGGTTTTCAAGATCTGTCCTTTGATGATAGTGGGGTGTTGAAGTCTCCCACTATTATTGTGTGAGGTGCAATGTGTGCTTTGAGCTTTAGTAAAGTTTCTTTTATGAATGTGCGTGCCCTTGCATTTGGAGCATAGATGTTCAGAATTGAAAGTTCTTCTTGGTAGATTTTTCCTTTGATGGGTATGAAGTGTCTTTCCTTATCTTTTTTGATGACTTTTGGTTGAATGTTGATTTAATCCGATATTAGAATGACTAGTCCAGCCTTTTTCCTGGGACCATTTGCCTGGAAAATTGTTTTCCAGCCCTTTCCTCTGAGGTAGTGTTTGTCTTTAACATGGAGATATGTTTCCTGGATGCAGCAAGAGCTGGGGCCTTTTTATGGGTCCAGTCTGTCAGTCTATGTCTTTTTATTGGGGAATTGAGTCCTTTGATGTTAAGAGATATTAATGAATAGTGATTGTTGATTTCTGTTATTTTCGATGTTGTTTTTATGTTTGTGTGGCTATCTTCTTTTGAGTTTGTTGAAAGATTACTTTCTTGCTTTTTTCTTGGATGTAGTTTCCCTTCTTGAGTTGTTGAATAGATGGAATAGTTTTCCATCTATTATTCTTTGTAGGGCTGGGTTTGTGGAAAGATACTGTGCAAATTTGGATTTGTCATTGAATATTTTGGTTTCACCCTCAATGATAATTGAGAGTTTTGCTGGGTATAGCCGCCTGGGCTGGCTTTTATGTTCTCTTAGAGTCTGTATGAGATCTGCCCAGGATCTTCTAGCTTTCATAGTCTCTGGTGAAAAGCCTGGTGTAATTCTGATATGTCTGCCTTTATATGTTACTTGACCTTTTTCCCTTACTGCTTTTAATATTCTTTCCTTATTTTGTGTATTTGGTGTTTTGACTATAATGTGACAGGCAGAATTTTTTTCTGGTCCAGTCTATTTGGAGTTCTGCAGGCTTCTTGTATATTTATGTTCATCTCTTTCTTTAGGTTAGGGAAGTTTTCTTCTATAATTTTGTTGAAGATATTTACTGGTCCTTTAAGTTGGGAATCTTCACTCTCTTCTATACCTATTATCCCCAGATTCTATATTCTCATTTTATCCTGGATATCCTGGATGTTTGGGGTTAGGAGCTTTCTCCATTTTGCATTTTCTTTGACTGTTGTGTCAATGTTTTCTATGGTATCTTCTGTACCTGAGATTCTCTCTTCTATCTCTTGTATTCTGTTGGTAATGCTCACATCTGTGACTTCTGATTTCTTTCCTAGGTTTTCTAAGTTAAGGGTCGTCTCCCTTTGTGATTTCTTTATTGTTTCTATTTCTGTTTTTAGTTGTTGGATGCTTTTGTTCATTTACTTCATCTGTTTGTGTTTTCCTGTAATTCTGCCCCTTTGATTGTTTTCCTATAATTCTTTAAGCGATTTTTGTGTTTCCTCTTTAAGGGCTTCTATTTGTTTACCCGTGTTCTCTTGTATTTCCTTAAGGGAATTATTTATTTCCTTCTTAAAATCTTCTATCATCATCATGGGGTGTTATTTTAAGTCTGAGTCTTGATTTTCTGGTGTGTTGGGGTATCTAGGGCTCGCTGTGGTAGGAGAGCTGGGTTCTGATGATGCCAAGTAGCCTTGGTTTCTGTTCCTTGTGTTTTTGCCCTTGTGTTTCACCATCTGGTTATCTCTGGTGTTAGCTGGTATTACTCTCTCTGACTGTGGCTTGTCTTTCCTGCAAGCCTAGGTGACAGTACTCCTTGAAGACCAGTTCTCTCTGAGAGGAATTTGAGTTTGAGAGCTGTGGTGCAGGATCAGCTCTAGGGTGCAGACAGAATCCAGAAGGATCTAGTCCCCAGCTGTCCTTTGTTTCCTGTGTCCTGATGGCTCTGCAAGGGTACCTCTTGGTACAATGAATTTGAACAAAACTGGTGGTCTTGCCTGTGCTTGAAGGTGTGTTGGCACTCCTGGGATACCAGCTCTCTCCTGGCACTATTTCAGTATGGAGCCCTGTGTCATGGGATCCTCTCCCTGTCCACCAAAAGAAACCAGAAGCCCACTCCTCAGTCCCTGTGTCCTGGGTATTCCAGGTGGGTCCCTCTGAGCAGACAGGCTTGCACATACTCCTGGGAGTCTAGCTTTCTTCTGGCATGATTTGGCTATAGATCCCAGATGGCCCAAGCAGAGGTCTCCTGCCACAGATAGAAACCAGAACGCTCCTCCTCCCGGCTGTTCCTCAGTCCCTGTGTTCCAAGAATACCGGGTGAGTCCTGCTGAGCAGTGTTACTCCTCTTACCTCCTCGCACGGGCTTTTCCACACCCCTAGGAGGCTAGCTTTCTCCCAGCACTATTTGGCTATGAAGCCCAGGTGGCCCAGGCAGAGGTCTTCTGCCACAGATGGAAACCAGAGGGCCCCTTTGTTATTTCTTTATTGCTTCTATTTCCATTTTTAGATCCTGGATGGTTTTGTTCAATTCTTTCACCTATTTCATTGTGTTTTCCTGCAATTCTTTAAGGGATTTTTGTGTTTCCTCTTTAAGGGCTTCCACCTGTTTACCTGTGTTCTCTTGTATTTATTTAAGGGAGTTATTTTCTTCTTAAAGTCCTCTATCATTATCATGAGATGTGGTTTTAAATCAGAGTCTTGCTTTTCTTGTGTGTTGGTATATCCAGGGCTCGCTGTGGTGGGAGAACTGTGTTCTGATGATGCCATGTAGTCTTGGTTTCTGATGCTTATGTTCTTGCCCTTGCCCTTCACCATCTCGTTATCTCTGGTGTTCACTGGTCTTGCTTTCTCTGTTTTGATTGTTCCTCCTGCAAGCCTCTGTATCAGTACTCCTTGGAAACCAGCTCTCTCTAAGAGGAATCTGGATTTGTAGAGCTGTAGTACAGGTTAGCTTTGGGGTGCAGGCAATAACCAGAAGGATCCTGTCCCCAGGTGTTCCTTGGTTCCTGTGTCCTGATGGCTCTGCGAGGGTCCCTCTTGAGCCAGGAATTTGAACAGAAGTGGTAGTCTTGCCTGTGATCGAATATGTGTCGGCACTCCTGGGAGACCAGCTCTCTCTTGGGGCTATTTGAGTATGAAGGCCTGTGGATCAGCTCCTCAGCTGCAGACAGAAGCCAGAAGGCCACTGCTCAGTCCCTCTCTCCTGTGTGTCTGTGTGGGTTTCTCAGAACACAGGTGCTGGTCTTATCCCTGCTCACAGGTTTATCCATACTTCTGGGTGTCTAGCTCTCTCATGGTGCTATTTGGGTATGGAGCCCTGTGGCACGGGCTCAGGACCCCGGCTCCTGGCCTCCATCTTAAAAGGAAAAGAAAAAAGAAAAAAAATGCCTGAGAACTTGACTTGCAGCTGAACCCAAGCTGCACCAAAGTACCAGGAAGGACTCCACAGCTTGTCACTGGCCAGAGTAACTCCCTAGCTACTTCTTAGAAACAATTAATCAAATATTAGTCTGATTGTTTTAGATGTATTTTCAGACCATTCATGATTGAATATGATCTTGCTTCAGAGCACCTGCATGTCAGGTTACAGTAAACACTCATTTAGATGCTTGCCAGGCTAGACCCACCCTCACTTATTTCCATTTTCTATAAAAACCTTGTCAGGATGAGAGTTTGGGCTGTTTCAGCAAAACTTCCAGTGGCGCTGGTGAATAAGCTCAAACTTGAGTTTGTAATAAAGATAAATGGCTCCTTGGTGGTCTTTTGGGATTCACGAACATGTTGTGGCACAGCAAATCACTATTATTGTGAGATCCAGATATACTGCCCAGTGAGTGACTGGAAGCCCCCTTACAGTTTTCATATAATTCTTAGATTAAGAGGGATGTAAAGGCAGCAAGCAGAGCAAAACTCCATAACAGCATGAAGTACTCAGGTCATATGGTTCTCAAAGCCATCCCATGCCAAGGTTCACCCATGTGACTGTGGTAACCCATGAGCCACATTTCATGAGTTCTAAAGACTTTTGTCTTTCCTCCTGCATGGCCCTCTGCATCTGGCCTAAGTGAGAAAGGATATGCCTAGTTCTCCAGTGACTTGAGGGGCCAATGTGAGGTGATATCTAGGGATGGGCCCCAGCTTATTTGAGGAGAAGGCAAGAGGCAGATGGGAGAGGGACCAATGAGGGTAGGGTTAGGAGGAGCTTTAATCAGGATGTAAAGCAAATTAACTAATTAATTAATGAAAAATGTTATATATCATAATTTTAGGGCTATTAAGACTTTATCCTAATTTCCTTTCTCAGCCCATTCTATTCCTTTCTGCTCTTCTTTTCGCCTCTTTTTCTGTTCTACTATCAAATTCAGACAGCTTTTTGATAGTTTCAACTCTGTCTTGGTACAATCAAACAGTTTGAAAGAGGAAGGGAGAATTAATTCACCCTGGACAGATATTTTTGATCTTTAATTTTAAGAAATAATGTATTGACACAGCTGCTCTGAGCAGGCTCCTGTTCCCATCAGACTGTCATTCTCCTGATACCTTTCTGCCCACCTTCATCAGACCTGCTGACTGGACCCAGACAGGTTAGATTTCCTTCATAAACCCATCTTCTCTGCCCACTGAGTCCTCTAAGACATGCCCAGTTGTCCTGAGCAGGCTGCTATCCCTGCCGAACCGCCATTCTCAAATCACCTCTCCTCCTACCATCATCAGACTTGCTGATCTGGAACCTTATAGCCCAAGGATATCCACAAGAGACCTACCACAACTGGATCATTGAGGTTGTGCCCCCTCTCAATACATTCTACAACAGGAACCTCTAGGGTCTAATAACATCTAGATAGCTAAAGGCCTGCAAAAGAACACAAACAACAAAAGGCAGGGCAGTATAACATTATCAGATAACAGCTATACTCCTACAGTGAGAGACCAGATCATGGGTTCAGACTACATCTTAGAAAACCTGGCCTAAAGTTGAACTCAAGTTAACTAACAGGCCAGCACCTAGCACCAGTTTCCAGGTTACTCCCCAACAAGCCTGCACCTCCCAGGTTACAAGTCTTCCCCTAGCACTTCACTTCCTAACAACCACCAATCAGGAGGAAAGCAGAAGTTAAATTTATGGTTTCTCTCCCAGCACCAGCCAGTTATTTTAAGGGGCAACAAAATCCCAAAATGGCCCCCCAATCAAATGTGTACGTGGCTGGAAACTCCCTCAATTGCTTACCATTTCCTAAAAAACCTTGTTCAACTAAGAGCTCAGAACTTCACCCTGAGTCAAAGACAACAGTGTGGCCAAGATTGAGCTTGAACTAAACAGATCCTAGGGCAATTGGATCAGGGTCAACTTCTTGGTGGTCTTTTGAGGCTTGTGAATGGGGCACAAACAGCAAGCCTATCTGAACACAACTAAAACATACAAAAAATACCTTAAATTCAATCTTATAAAGATTCTAGAGGCCTTTAAAGAGGAAAAAATAAATCCCTTAGGGAAATACAGGAAAATGCAATCAAATAGGTAGAGGTATTTAAAGAGGAAACAAATAAATCCCTTAAATAAATACAGGAAAATCTAATTAAACAGATGAAGTAAAAATATAAATAAATAAAACTGTGCAAGACCTGAAAGTGAATATAGAAGCAATAAATAAAACACAAAACTGGTGCCACACAGAGGCTCCATATCCAAGTAGCGCAGGGAAATAACTACTCTCCAAGGAGTGTGGTCAAGCCTGTGCTTGAGGGTAAGGCCAGTACCTCTGCTTAGAGGGAACTGCCTGAAACCCCCAGGACACAGGGATGTACAAGCAGCCTGGGAAAGGAGACTTCCGGTTTCCTTCTGCAGCCGGGGACTTCAGTCTGTGCCACAGAGCTCCATAGCCAAATAGCACCTGGAGAAAGCTAGCATCCCAGGAGTATGGACAAGCCCATGAGTGGAGGAAGCTGATCTTGTGACACAGGGCTGAATACTCAGTGACAAGAGAGAGATGGTCTCCCAGGAGTGGGGAACACGTTCGGGCACAGGAAGACCACCACTTCTGTTCAAATTCCTCCATAAAGAAGGACCCTAGCAGAGCCATCAGGACACAGAAAACAAGGAACAGCTAGGAACAGGATCCTACTAAATTCTGTCGGCACCCCAGAGGTGACCCTGTACCACAGCTCTCCAAACCCAAATTCCTCTCAGAAAGAGCTGGACTCCAAGGAGTACTGATACAAAGACTTGCAGGAGAGACAATCCACAGTCAGAAAGAACAAGACCAGCTAACACCAGAGATAACCAGATTTTGAAAGGCAAGGGCAAAAACAAAAGGAACAGAAACCAAGGCAACTTGGCATCATCATAACCCAGTTCTCCCACCACAGTGAGCCCTGGGTATCCCAACACACCAGAAAAGCAAGACATAGATTTAAAAATCACTTCTCATGATGATGATAGAAGACTTTAAGAAGGAAATAAATAACTCGCTTAAAGAAATACAAGAGAACACAGGTAAACAGCTAAAAGCCTGTAAAGAGGAAATACAGAAAAACACAATCAAGCAGGAGAAGGAAATGAACAAAACCATCCAGGATCTAAAAATAGAAAGAGAAATAATAAAGAAATCACAAAAGGAGACAACCCTGGAGATAGAAAACATAGGAAAGAGATCAGGAGTCTTAGATGCAAGTATCACCAACAAAATATAAGATAGAAGAGAGAATCTCAGGTGCAGAAGATACCATAGAAAACAATGACACAACAGTCAAAGAAAAAGCAAAATGTAAAAAACTCCTAAACAAAAACATTCAGGAAATCCAAAACACAATGAGAAGACCAAATGTAAGGATAATAGGTATAGAAGAGAGTGATGATTCCCAACTTAAAGGGCCAGTAAATATCTTCAACAAAATTATACAAGAAAACTTCCCTAACCTAAAGAAAGAGGTGAACATAAATATTAAAGAATCCTACAGAACTCCAAATAGATTGGACAAGAAAAGAAATTCCTCCCGTCACTTAATAGTCAAAACACCAAATGCACAAAACAAAGAAAGAACATTAAAAGCAGTAAGGGAAATAGGTCAAGTCACATGCAAAGGCAGACTCCACCAGAGATCTGCTAAACACCTGAGATTTGCTGAAGCTGATAAACACCTTCAGCAAAGTGGCCGGTTACTAAATTAACTCAAGCAAATCAGTAGCCTTCCTATACTCAAAGGATAAACAGTCTGAGAAAGAAATTAGGGAAATGACACCATTCACAATTGTCACAAACAATATAAAGTATCTCGTTGTGACACTAACCAAACAAGTGAAAGATCTGTATGACAAGAACTTCAAGTCTCTGAAGAAAGAAATCAAAGAAGACCTCAGAAGATGGAAAGATCTCCCATTGCTCATGGATTGGCAGGATTAATATAGTTAAAATGGTCATCCTGCTGAAAGCAATCTACAGATTCAATGCAATCCCCATAAAAATTCCAACTCAATTCATATAGACTTAGAAAGAGCAATTCTCAAATTAATGTGGAATAACAAAACACCCAGCATAGCAAAAACTATTCTCAACAATAAAAGGACATCCTGGGGAATCAGCATCCCTGACCTCACACTGTACTACAGAGAAGTAGTGTTAAAAACTGAATGGTATTTGTTCAGCAACAAGCAGGTAGATCAGTGGAATAGAATTGAAGACCCAGAAATGAACCCACACATTTATTGTCACTTGATCTTTGACAAAGGAGCTAAAACCATCAGTGGAAAAAAGCCAACATTTTCAACAAACGGTGCTGGTTCAACTGGTGGTCTACATGTAGAAGAATGCAAATTGATCCATTCCTATCTCCTTGTACAAAGCTCAAGTCCAAGTGGATCAAGGACTTCCACATAAAACCAGATACACTGAACTTAATAGAAGAGAATGTTGGGAAATTTCTGGAACATATGGGCACAGGGGGAAAGTTCCTGAACAGAACGCCAATGGCTTATGCTCTAAGATCAAGAATCGACAAATGGCCAACATCTAATAAAGACACATGCTCAACTCTATTCATAGCAGCCATATTTATAATAGCCAGAAGCTGGAAACAACCCAGATGTCCCTCAACAGAGGAATGGATTCTGAAAATGTGGTACATTTACACAATGGAATACTACTCAGCTATTAAAAACAATGACTTCATGAAATTCTCAGGCTAATGGATAGAACTTGAAAATATCATCCTGAGTACAGTAACTCAGTCACAAAAGAACAAACATGGTATGTACTAACTGATAAGTGGATATTAGCCCACAAGTTCGGAATACTCAAGATTTACTTCACAGCCATCATTGGACTGAGCATGAGGTCCCAGAAGGAGGAGTTGGAAAAGGGACTGAAGGAGCTGAGGGAGTTTGTACCCCTATGGAGGCAGGAACAGTGTCAACTTGCCTGAGTCCCTGGTGCTCCTAGAGACTGAACCACCAACCAAAGAATACACATGGAGGGATCCATGGTGCTGGCCACATATGCGGCAGAGGAGGTCCTTATTGGCTATCATGGGGATGAGAGGCCCTTGGGCCTGAGGGTGTTGGATGCTCCCATACAGGAGAATGCCAAGGAGGGATGAAGAGAGTGGTTGGGTGGGTGGTTGGGTGGAGGAATACCCTCATAGAGGCAGGGGAGGGGGGAGGAAAGGGACTTTCCAAAGGGGAGACCTGGAAAGGGGAAAAATTTGAAATGTAAATAAAGTATCAAAAAATTTAAAAATAAAAAAAAAAGTTGAAAAAAAAGAATGGACAAATAGGACCTCATAATATTGCAAAGTTTCTGTAAGGCAAAGGACATTGTCAATAGGACAAAACAGCAATCAACAGATTGGGAAAAGATATTACTAATCCTACATTCAAAACAGGGCTTATATCCAATATATACAAAGAACTCAAGAAGTTATACTCCAGAGAATTAAATAACCCTATTTTAAAAATGGGGTACAGAGCTAAACAATGAATTTTCAACTAAGGAATATCAAATGGCCAAGAAGCACCTAAAGAAATGTTCAACATACTTAGTCATCATAGAAATGCAAATCAAAACAACCCTGAGATTCTGCCTCATACCAGTTAGAATAGCTAAGATCAAAAAATCAGGTGATAGCAGATACTGGAGAGGATGTGGAGAAAGAGGAACACTCCTCCATTGCTGGTGGGATTGTAAGCTGGTACAACCACTCTGGAAATCAGTTTGACAGACTCTCAGAAAATTAGACATAATACTACCTGAGGGCCCAGCTATACCACTCCTGGGCATATACCCAGATGATGCTCCAACATGTAATAAGAACACATGCTCCACTATGGTCATATCAGCCCTATTTATAATAGCCAGAGGCTGGAAACAACCCAGATGTCCCTCAACAGAGGAATGGATACAGAAAATGTGGTACATTTACACAATGGAATACTACTCAGCTATTAAAAACAATGACTTCATGAAGTTTGCAGGCCAATGGATGGAACTTGAAAATATCATCCTGAGTGAGGTATCTCAGTCACAAAAGAACAAACATGGTATGTACTAACTGATAAGTTGATATTAGCCCAAAAGTTCGGAACACCCATGATTCAATTCACAACAACTGTTGGACTGAGAGTGGGGTCCCAGGTGGAGAAGTTGGAGAAGAGACTGAAGGAGCTGAGGGAATTTGCAACCCCATGGGGAGGGAGCAACAGTGTCAACTTGTCAGGCCCCCTGGTGCTCAAGGAGACTGGTCCACCAACCAAAGAAGGCATATGGAGGGACTCATTGTGCTAGCCACATATGTGGCAGAGCTGAGGGCCTTGTTGTCCATCAATGGGAGGAGAGGCCCTTGGGTCTGAGAGTGTTAGATGCCCCAGTATAGGGGAATGCCAGGGAGGGAAGACCGGAGTGGGTGGGTGGGTAAGGGAATACCCTTATAGCGGCAGTGGGAGGGGGGATGGGATAGGAGGTTTTCAAATGGGAGACCTGGAAAGGGGGGAAACATTTGAAATGTAGATAAAGTATCAAAAGAAAAGAAAAGAAAAAGATTTAAAAAATAAAATAAAACACAAACTGAGAAAATTTTGGAGATGAAAACACTAGGGAAGAGAGCAGAAACAACAAATGCAAGCATCAGCTACAGAATGCAAGATACAAAAAAGAGAATTTAAGGCACAGAAGATACCATATGAGAAATTGATACACCAGTCAAAACCTATTAAATCTAAAAAATTCCTGACATAAAACATTAAGGAAATATAGTATATCATGAAAAGACCTTACCTACAAATAACAGGAATTAAAGAAGGTAAAGAGTCTAACCTATGAGGACCAAACAAATATTTTCATCAAAATCATAGAAGAAAACTTTCACAACCCAAAGAAAGAGATCCATGTAAATGTACAAGAAGTTTGCTGAACATCAATTAGACTGAATTACAAAAGAAAATTCTCTCACCACGTAATAATCAAAATACAAAATCTACAGAACAAAAATAATATTAAAAGTGACAAGGGAGAAAAAGCAGGTAAAATACAAAGGTAGACCTATGAGTATTACACCCAACTTCTCAACAGAGATTATAAAACTGGACATGCCTGCAGAAATATCTTCCAAACTCAAAAAAAAGAAAAAAGAAAAAAGAAAAAACCACAGGTGCCAACCTTAACTACTATACCCTGCAAAACTTTCCATAACTATAGATGGAGAAAACAAGATATTCCAAGACAATTTCAAATTTAAACAATATCTATTCACAAATCCAGGACTATAGAAAATACTAGAAGGAAAACTCCAACTCAAAGAGATAACTATATCCAAGAAAACACAGGAAGTAAGTAATTTCACACCAGCTTAAACAAGGTAAGTACACACACACACCACCACCACCACCACAACAACAACAACAACATCAAAATACCAGGAAATAACAATCATTGGTCATTAATCTCTCTCAACATCCATGGACTCAGTTCCCCAATAAAAAGACACAGACTAACAGAAGGGATATAAAAACAAGATCCATCATTCAGCTGCATACAAGAAACACACCTCAGCAAGAAAGATAGACATGACTTCAGAGTAAATGGCAAAAAAAAAAAGGGGATTTGCAAGCAAAGGAACCCAAGAAACAAGCTGGAGTAGCCATTCTAATGGATAGTTTATATAAATCAAATGAGAAATCTACCAAGATGATATCTTAATTCAGAATATCTACACCCCAAACACAAGGGTAAACACATTTAAAAGAAACATTACTAAAGCTTAAATCACACATTGAACCCTACACATTAATAATGGAAGATTCGGCATACTACTCTCACCAATCAATAGGTCTTCCAAAGAAATGTAACTTCTCAGCAATTCATGGATCCTTCTCCATAATTAACCATATAGTTAGTCACAAAGCAAGCCTTGACAGACACAAGAAAATTTAAATAATGTTTTATATCTCATCATACCGCCATGACTTGAAGTTGAACTTTAGCAACACAAACACCAGAATGTCTATACAATCTTGAAAACTGAACAATTTCCTGTTCAATGATTTTTGTGTTAGAGAAGAAATAAAGACATTAAAGGCTTTCTAGAATTCAATGAAAATGAGGGCATAATATAGATCCAACTTTATGGGACACAATGAAAGTAGTTCAAAGAAGAAAGTTCATAGCAACAAGTGCCTACATAAAGAGACTAGAAAGTTCTCATACCAACAATTTAAATGTATATCTGAAATCTCTAGAAAAAAGAAGCAAACTAAAGCATCAATCAGAATGTAAAGTGAATAAATAAATACATTTTTCAAAAAAAGAATGTATTAATATCTAATTTCTATATAAGTCACTTTTAAATTTTCTCAAGTTTTCATATAATCATATATAATATGTTGAGTACATCTCCCATACTAGAAATCTAGTTTCAGCCTTCTACTTATACACATGTAGTTTTCCAGCACCATTTATTGAAGGTTTTGTATTTTTCCAATGGGTAATTTTGATGTCCTTGTCAATATATATTTATATATAAATGTAACAATAATAATAAGGGAAAGGAGATCATAAATTTTAGAATAAAGTGAGAGCATGAGAAAGTCGGAGGGTGAAAGGGAGAAATAGGAATGAAGGAATACAGTATTCATCTGTGAAGGTCTCAAAAAAATAAATTAGAAAAAAGAGAAAATTTTAAAAAATAGGTGGCTGAAGTTACGTAGGCTTGTTTCTAGGTCTTCCAATCTGGATTGTTGACCTACAGCAGTGGTTCTCAACCTGTTGGCTGTGGCCACTTTGGGAATTTTAATGACCCTTTCACAGGGGTTGCATATCAGATATCCTGTATATCAGATATGTATTATGATTCATACAAGTAGCAAAATTACAGTTATGAAGTAGCAATGAAATAATTTTATGGTAAGAGGTCACTACTACTTGAGAAACAGTATTTAAAATTCACAGAATTTTGAAGTTTGAGAACTAATGATTTACAGTGTGCCGTATGTTATTGTCATGCTTCTTTTATTACTATGGTTCTATAGTATAGTTTGAAGTCAGGTATTGTAGTCTCTCCTGCATTGTTCCTTTTAGTACGGGTTTCTTTAGCTAGTGGGGGATTTTTGTGATTCTAATTCAATCATAAGATTGTTGTTGCTGTTGCTGCTACTGTTCTTCTATTTGTTTGAATTTTTTCATTAAAATTCTAATTGCAATGGGATTAAATCTGTAGTTTGACTTTGGTGTTATGGCTATTTTTACATTAGACCTTCCATGTAGATTATGCTCTCTCCATATTCCAGCTTTTGCCTTAATTTCATTCTTTAGTGTCTTAAAGTTTCTGTTACAGAGGCCTTTCATTAGTTAGGTTTATTTCAAGGTATTCTTTTTAAACCATTGTATTTTATAATTTAATGAGTGATATACATCCGTCAACTGTAGCTCTTAAAATTAAAAATGGGTTCCAATTACTGAAATGACTCATTAAAATATAACATTCTTAAATATTCCTAAATATATTTATCTTAAAAGTGAAAAGGGTATTAGAAGATAAGGACTGACTGAACGTAGGTAAAGGACACTTGATTCATGAAAATGAATGGGAAGCTAACTTGTTTTGCAGTTTTCACTCTACTGGTATTATTCACTTTCTGGTTGAGGACAAGTGCTTGAAAACATATTTGATACAGAAAGTGTAAAATCCAGTTTGAAACACCACAGTACCAGAATTTCTGTTCTAACAATATGGAAATATAGAGTTTGGGCATAGTTAATTTCACTGTGTGATATTTTTAATTTACAAGATGTCCATTGTTTTTTGGACATATGCTGTAAGTCAAAGTGTTTTATTTTCTCAATTCAACATCCTTATAGGAATACTGCTGATTTTATGTAATTAATTTTATAGTCTGCTACTTTGTGCATGCAAGAAATTTCAGACCTATGAGTTTCGCCAGGATTCTAAGGTTTATTAGAGCCAAGAGTTTCTGATAGAGTCCTGGGATCTTTTGAATATGGAATCAAATCATCTGCAAAGAAGCCTTCCCTTTCCTGCACAAAAATCAGTCCATGAAAATCAAAAACTTCAACAGAAAACCCAAAACTATGAAACTGCTGGAGAGGAAATGAAAGGAGTACACTATGAGACACATGCTGAGGAAAGAATCTACCATACAGGTCAGGGCTCACGCAAATCATGATCAGATAGCCCTGGTTCAACCAAGTGGCTCCCAAAACACAGCAATAAGGTGTCAATTTGGGAGAGGAACTTGTAAGGAAAGGGGGTCGGGAGCAAGAGAAATAAGATAGTGTAAGGTAAAATCAGTCAACATGCATTATATTCATCTAGAAAGTGGCTAAAAATTAATTTTATTGCAATATTTAAAAAATAAAATACAGATTTTTATTATATTTCTTTTTTTAACTTTATTTACATTTCAAATGTTTTCCCATTTCCAGATCTCCCCTTTGGAACCTCCTTATTCCCTCCCCTGCCTCTATGGGGGTATTCCCCCACCCACCCACCCACCCACTCTCGTCTTCCCTCCTTGTCATTCTCCTATACTGGAGGATCTAGTACCCTCAGACCCAAGGGCCTCTCCTCCCCCTGATGTCTAACAAGACCCTCCTCTGCTGCATATGTGGCCAGCACCATGGGTCACTCCATGTGTATTCTTTGGCTGGTGGATCAGTCTCCTGCTCCAAGATTATATGAAAGTGTGAAATGTGATTCATGCCTAATTGAAGCACACAGCATGCTTCATTAAATTATAATAAAAATAGTAACAGTATTATACATTTTTAAAAATTGAAAACAAAAAATATCAGAGATGAGATTAGTCTTTGGGAGAAGTCCAGGGCTGATCACAGTTGCTACTCCTCAAAGACAAGAAAAACAGGGGACATGGACTCATGAGAGAATGTAAATAGCATGTCAAAATCTTGTGTTTGGAAACCTAGATCAGTTAGGTACCAGGGAACACACTGAAGGAACAAGGAACAAGAAAACAATAATTGGCTGACACACTAAAGAGTTAAAACAACAGAATAAGTAAGAGTGTCAGGAAGGTGTGTGCTCTGATTATTCACCAGTATGATTTGTGTGTGATTACTTATGATGTTGTTCTTTCCATTACTCAGCAGAATAGGCTGCCAAGAACAAAGCCGACTTCTCCAGAAAGTACACGTGGTTGTCTAAGGCTGGATCTTCAACCTCCAGTTAAGTAAAAGTCTTAGAGAGTAAATAGGACTTAACCTTAAAAAAATATAGTTTACAACCTTAACCAGGATATGAAAAGGGTGTATAATCAGTGCCCAGATTTATGTTTCTGCCCTGGCAACTACTATACTGGAGGCCACTTAAGTGGTTCCAAGTCATAAAAAATATACCCCACACCAGGTACAAACACCACACTGAAGAGACTATGACTGTGACTTCATTTTTATCTGGATACTTGGTGGTAGACATTTTCAGGAGAGTGATTAAAGAAATGGTGTGTTAGTGAAACAGTGTTTAAAGAGAAAATAAGAGGACTTACAAAGCTCAACACACTTGTGCTTCTGGTTTGTAATTTTCTCTTCTAGAAGGAAGTTGCTTCAGACTTCCAAATGCAGTTCAGCAGCTGTAGGCATCCAACTTCCTTCACATGTGTGGGGCAGGTTTTATGTCTCACCTGCTCTAAAACCACATTGCAAAGGGGATTCACTCACAGGCTCTGTCCAGAGAGCTCGAGTCTTCAGAAATAAATATGGTGTGGGGTAACAGTGATGGCTCTCCTACCCCAACATCTCTGGAAAACCTCAGACAATGACACATGAGTAAAGTTGGCCACTTGAGATGCCATACAACACTAAACAGGATGTGACATCTTGAGATAAGTCTTTCTCAGTGCTGTGCACATTATCATGATAAATGCATCCAAAAATCTCTAAAAGATTGGCTGAGGGATAGAATAATATTTCAGTGAGAAAATGCTTGCCTCAGCACCAAATGCATAAATTAAACTGGCAGAGATGTCAGGCAGTAGTGTTGTCAAAATACCTCCAAGACTGTTGGCCTATGCAATGAATCATACTTTATTTTCAGATAAATAAGTAGGATGGCAAGATGGGTCAATGCAATAAGGTGTTTGTGGTGAGGTCAAACTATCTGAGCTCAATACCTGATGCATAGACTTTAGAATGAAAGAACTCACACAATTGTCCTCTGACCCACATTTGTACACTGCAGCATATGCATATACATGGAAGCAAGCAAGGTATGATGGAAGGAAGGAAGGAGGGACGAAGGGAGGGAGGGAGGGAAGGAAGGAAGGGACAAAGGAACCAAGGAAGGAACAAAGAAATGAAGGAAGGAAATGAAAAAGGGAAGAAAGGAGGGGAAAGGGAGGAAATGATGAAGGAAGGAAAGGGGAAAGAAGGGAGGAAGAGAGGAAGGGATGAAGGAAGGAAGGGAGGGGAGGAAGAGTATTATATTAGCGTTCAAAACATCTAGTTACTGCCAGGTCCATTGGATCCCACTGAAATCCCTGCTTTTGCTTTAAATTTTACAGAAAATAGAGCCAGAACTTAGCCATATGTGGAAATGAACTACACCATTAAGAGAGAAAGGAAAACATAATTTGATCCATGCTCACTGATATTTACTGAATTTCTCATTATTTGAAATGTTTTGTTGACAGAATTTGAAAATAATTTCTCTTCTAAAAAAATGTGTCTACTGTGGTCATGTGAATACTTACATGCTTTGAAAGCTGCCAATGCCCAAGGGGAGGACCAGTAAGCCTCACCTTGTATCAATATCCCCGGTCCACATAGGCTCTGGGAGAGTCCATTTGCTCACCATTTGCTAAGTCTAAAAGCATACTGAACACAGTGATGCTAAGTCTGTGTCTTCTCCTGATCATTCTGGACGTTTGTTGCTATGAAGGTGAGTATTATTTGTGATTAATCCAGCCACAGCCTCTGGTGAGTTTGCCTCTTTGAACTGTGGCTACGTTTCTGTGTGATAAGGTTGAGGTCACAAAAAGAGCAATAATCTAAAAATTTTCCAGCCCCTTTTACTAGCGTTCCAAAAACAAAAGCTCATACACAGTCAACTAATTTTTACAACCAAAGGGCCATTATAAACAAAGTTAAGGAAATATTTTTAAAGGGATTATGTTTGTTGTGTTATTTTTGACGTTGCTGAATCTTGGAAGCTGACTTCAGAGAGCTCTCTATTTCTAACAATCGGTGTTCTCAAAAGCTGACATCTTTAAGTCCTTCAGCTACACTCTGAGCATAAGCCAACCTGTCTAGACTGCTCAGCTTCGTGGGGTCCTACCAGTAATGGTATGGTCACTAACAGTAAGACATCTGTGTTTTCTTTTTTCTTTAAACTTGGAAAAGCTTTAATATAAGAACTTATATTGCAGACAACCCTGGCAAATCCATGTAAATAGAAATAAAAACAGTGAAGATCTGAAATAAATTGATTGCTGTAGAGTCTAGTGAATGTTGCCAAATCCAAAACAAACCAAGATATTCAAATACCTTCTCTTTTTCTCTTCTTCCCCCCTTCTCTTCCTCTTCTTCCCATGTCACACTCCCATGTCACATCCCTCTCCTTTGGATTCTTCTCTCACTTTTCTCCTCCCCCTTGCCTCACCTTTTTATCTCTTCCCTTCCTGGCATTTATCTTCCTTCCCTCTACTCTCCCTAGCCCCTGCCCCACCTCTTCTTTTCTGTCTCTCTTACTCCCCTTATCTCCTCTCCTAAAATCAGTTTTCCTTCTTTCCTTCACCATTTCTTTATGTTTTTTCTGTTTTCCTATATGTTTTAAGGGCTCAGAGTTTCTGATAAATTTATTAAAAATTCCTCCAAAAACCACTTGTCACTTAGGGAGAAATATAATTTGTCTTTTCAGTCACTTTTGCTGCATTTTTAGATGTTATGTGAATTGTGTTTAAATCCTAAAGAAGACAAAACAAATGGTTCTTTTTTTATAGCTTTTTTTTTAACTTTACATCTCTCTCACTGCCCTCCTCCTGGCAACCCCTTCACACAGTTCTTCTCCCATACTAACTCCCCCTCTTCTCTAGGTGTGTGGGGCCCCCCTGCTTTTCCCCCAACCTGGTACTTCAAGTCTCTGAAAGCCTAGGCATTTCTTCTCCCACTGAGGCCAGACATGGCAGCCCTCCTAAAAGAACATATCCTACGGGTCTTGTTGGCCATCAGGGGGAGGAGAGGACCTTGGGCCTGAAAGTGTTAGATCCCCCAGTGGAGGAGAATGCCAAGGAGGGAAGACTAGTGTGGGTGGGTGGGAGAATACCCCCATAGTGGCAGGGGAGGGGAGAGGAAATGGGGAGGTTCCAAAGGGGAGATCTGGAAAGGGGGAAACATTTGAAATGTAAATAAAGTAGGAAAATTTAAAAAAAAAAAAAAAAAACAGAACATATCCTACATAAAGGCAACAGCTTTTGGGATAGCCCCTGCTCACATTGTTCAGGACCCACATGAAGACCAAGCTGCACATCTTCTACATATGAGTGGGGAGGCCTAGACCTAGCCAGGGGATGTTTTTTGGTTGGTGGTTCAGTCTATGAGAGGCCCAAGGGTCCAGGTTATTTGATTGCAATCCTTCCTCCTATTCCTACATAAAAGTCCCCAAGATCCATCCACTGTTTAGCTGTAGGTGTATGCCTCTGTCTAAATCAGGTGGTGGATTAGGCCTCTCAGAAGACAACCAAGCTAGACTCCTGTCTGCAAGCATAACATAGTATCATTAATAGTGTCAAGTATTGGTGCTTGCCTATGGGATGGGTCTCAAGTTGGACTAGTTATTGGTTGGCTATTCTCTCAGTCTCTGTTCCATCCCCAATCCTTGCATTTCTTGTAGAGAGCATAAGTTTTGGGTAGAAAATTTTGTGAGTCCCTATCACTCAACTAGGATTCCTGCCTGTCCACATGAAGCAGCCTCCACAGGCTCCATATTCCCAATGCTGTGAGTCACAGCTTAGGACACCCCAATTGATTCTTGGGTGCCTCTTCTATACCAGGTCTCTATCACTTTCTGGAGATGTCGTGTACCTCTCCCACCCCCCACATCAACTTCAGATTTTCATTCATTCTCATGACTATTAGACAATCCCTCTTGCCCCTCCACACCTGGCCCAAAACTCTCCCATACCCCCTTCCAATACCCTCTCTCACCCAGTTCCTTCCCTCCATTTGCCTTCCACAACTATTCGATTCCACCTTTTAAATGAGGTTCCAGCATCCTTTTTTGTGCCTTCCTTCTTGTCCAACCTCCTTGGATCTGTGGAGTGTAGCATGGGTATCTTGTACTTTATAGCTAATATAAACTTATAAGTGAATACATAGCATGCATGTCCTTTGGGGTCTGAGTTACCTCACTCAGAATGATAATCTCATGATCCATCCATTACCTGAAAATTCTGTTTAGCACTGTGCCACTTTTTTAATTGGGTTATTTGGATTGTTGGTGTTTAACTTCTTGATTTTGTTATAAATTTTGAATATTAGTCCTTTCTCAGATGTAGGGTTGGTGAAAATACTTTTCCAATATGTAGGCTGACATTTTATCTTATTCACAGTGTCCTTTGCCTTACAAAAGCTTTGCAGTTTCATGAGGTACAATTTATCAATTGTTGATCTTAGAGACTGAATCAGTGGTGTTCTGTTCAAGAAATTGTCTCCTGTACCAATATATTCAAGGGTATTTCCCACTTTCTCTTCTATGAGATTTAGTGTATCCTGTTTTATGTTGAGGTTCTTGATTCACTTGGAGTTTTGTGCAGGGAATAAATATGGATCTATTCTCATTCTTCTATGTGTAGACATCCAGTTAGACCAGCACTATTTGTTGAAGATGCTTTCTTTTTCCATTGTATGGTTTCAGCTTCTTTATTAAAACTAGAGTGTCCATAGGTATGTGGGTTTATTTCTGAGTCTTTGACACAATTCCATTGATCAATATGTCTGATTCTGTAGCAATACCATTCAGTATTTATTACTATTGCTCTTGAGTACAGCTTGAAGTCAGGGATGGTGATTCCTCCTGAAGTTCTTTTATTGTTTGGAATTGCCTTGGCTATCTTGTGTTTATTATTTTTCTGTATGGATTTAAGAATTGCTCTTTCAAGTTCTATTAAAAAAATTGTTGGAATTTTCATGGGGATTTTATTGAATCTGCAGATTGCTCTTGTTCAGATGGCCACTTTCACTTTGTGAACCCTACCTATCCATGAGTATGGGAGATTTTTTCACCTTCTGATATCTTCTTCAATTTCTTTCTTCAGGAACTTGAAGTTCCTGTCATACAGATTTTCAATTGTTTGGTTACAGTTACACCAAGATATTTTATGCTATTCATGGGTATTGTAAAGGCTGTCATTTTTCTAATTCCTTTCTCAGACAGTTTATCATCTGTATAAAAGAGTGCTAATTACTTCTTTGAGATAATTTTGTCTACAGCCACTTTGCTGAAGATGTTTATGAGCTCTGGGCATTCTCTGATAGAATTTTTGGGGTCACTTATGTATAATATCATACCTTCTGCATATAGCAGACTTCTTTTTCAATTTGTATCCCCTTGATCTCCTTTAGTTGTCTTATTGTTCTGGCTAGAACTTCAAGTATTATATTGAATAGATAGGGATATTATATTGAATAGAGTGGGCAGCCTTGTTTTAGCACTAATTTTAGGGAAATTGCTTTAAGTTTCTCTCCATTTAGCTTGAAGTTGGCTATTGGCTTGATATATGTTGATTTTATTATGTTTAGGTATGTGCCTTGTATCCCTGATCTCTCTAATACTTTTAACATGAAGAGGTATTAGATTTTGTCAAAGGCTTTTTCAGCATTTAATAAGATGATAATGTGATTTTTTTCTTTCATTTTGTTTATATGGTGGATTATGTTGATGGAATTTTGTATATTAAACCATCCCTGAATCCTTGGATAAAGCCTACTAGATAATAATAGATAATGTTTTTGATGGTCTACTGGATTCAGTTTGCAAGTATTTCATTGAGTATTTTTGGATCAATGATCGTAAGAGAAATAAGTTTGAAGTTCTCTTTCTTTGTTGAGACTTTGTGTGGTTTAGAAATCAGAGTGACTGTGGCTTGATAGAAAGAGTTTGGCAGTGTTCCTTCTGTTTCTGTTTTGTGAAATAGTTTTAGGAGTGTTAGTATTAGCTCTTTGTTGAAAGCCTGGTAGAATTTTGCATTAAAACCATCTGGCCCTGGGCTAGTTTATTTTTTTTTTTTTTTTTTTTTTTGGTTGGGAGACATTTAATGAATGCTTCTATTTCTTTAAGGATGATAGGACTGTTTAACTAGTTCAACTGATTTTGACTTAACTTTAGTAATTGGTATCTGTCTAGAAAATTGTCCATTTTATTACCATTTTCCAATTTTGTGGAGTACTGGCATTTGAAGTAAGACCTAATGATTTTTCGAATTTCCTTATTATGTCTTATTATGTCTCCCTTTTCAATTCTGATTTATTTGGATGTTGTCTGTCTTTTGGTTAGTTTGGGTAAGGGACTTGCAATCGTGTTTATTTTATGAAAGAACCAGCTGTTGGTTTCATGGATTTTTTTTGTAATGTTTTCTGTGTTTCTAACTGATTGATTTTGATGCTGATTTTTATTATTTTCTGCTTTCCACACTTTTACATACTTGCTTCTTTTTTCTAGGACTTTCAGGTGTAGTTTCATATTGCTGGTATGAGAACTTTCTAATTTCTTTATGAAGGCATTTAGTGCTATGAACCTTCCACTTAGCAATACTTTCATTGTGTCACAAAAAATATGGATGTGTTGTGTCTCATTTTCATTTAGTTCTAGAAAATCTTTAATTTCTTTATTTCTTTGAATAGAGAGTTATTCCATTTCCATAAGTGTGTAGGATTTCTGTTTCTGCTTTTGTTGAAGTCCAGCTTTAATCCATGGTACTCTGATAAAATACACAGTGTTATTTCAATTTATTGTATCTGTTGAGGCTTACTTTGTGACCAGCTCTTTGGTCATTTTTGGTGAAGGATCCATGAGGTGCTGAAAAGAAGGAATATTCTTTTGTTTTTGGGTAAAATATTCTATAGATGTCTGTTAGATACATTTGATTCATAACTTCTATTAGTTTCATTATTTCTCTGTTTTGTTTTTGTGTGACCTGTCAATTAGTGGGAGTGAGAAGTTGAAATTCTCCACTATTAATATGTGGAGTTCAATGTGTAATTTAAGCTGTAGCAATGTTTTTTAATAAATGTGTTTGCCCTTGTGTTTGGGGCATAGGTGTTCAGAATTGAAATATCATCTTGGTCGATTTTTCCTCTGGTGAGTATGAAGTGTTCTTCCCTACCACTTTTGATTAATTTTGGTTGGAAATTTATTGTATTAAGTATTAGAATGGCTACTCCAGCTTTCTTCTTGGATCCATTTCCTTGGAAAACTTTATTCATGCCAATTACTGAGGCAATGTCTATCTTTATTTGTAATCAGCAAAATGTTGGATCTTGTTTTCACATACATTCTGTTACCCTGTGTCTTTTTATTGGGGAATAGAGTAAACTGGTGTTGAGAGACATTAATGAGCAGTGATTGTTAATCCCTGTTATTTTGATGTTGGTTTTACTGTGTGTGTTTTTATGTGTTCTTCTCTTGCTTTGGGGGGTATGAAACCACTTATTTCCTGTTTTCTTAGATGTAGTTATCCTTGGTGTGCTGGAGTTTTCCTTCTATCATTTCCTGTAGGGCTGGATTTGTGGATAGCTATTGTTTGAATATGGATGTGACTTGGAATCTCTTGTGTTCACCATCTATGGTGATTGAGAGTTTTGCTGGGTAAAGAAGGTTGGCACGTGTTGGGGGGATAGAGATTGCAAGATATATGTTCAGGCTCTTATAGCTTTTAGAATCTCTGTTGAGAAGTAGATTGTAATTCTGCTATGTTTGCATTTGTATGTTACCTGGCCTTTTATCCTCGGTGATTTTAATATTCTTTCTTTGTTCTGAAAATTTTGTGTTTTGATTATTACGTGATGGGAGGATTTTTTCTGGACAAGTCTAATTGTTGTTCTAAAAGCTTCTTATATGTTTATAGGCATCTCTTTTTTGCTAATATTTTACATGAAAATTTAATTAGAAGAATATATTACTAAATATATATTTTTACTTCAGATCAGGAATTATCCCAGTAGTGGGATTTTTTTCATACTTTATTTACATTTCAAATGTTTCCCCCTTTACAGAACTCCCCTTTGGAACCTCACCCCTCCTCCAGCCACTATGGGGGTATTCCCCCACCCACCCACCCACCCACCCACACACTCTCATCTTCCCTCCTTGGCATTCTCCTATACTGGGGGATCTAACACCCTCAAGCTCAAAGGGCTCTGCTCTCCCTGATGTCTAACAAGACTCTCCTCTGCCACACATGTGGTCAACACCATGGATCCCTCCATGAGTATTCTTTGGTTGGTAATCCAGTCTCCAGGAGTATCGAGGGGTCAGGCCAGTTGCCACTGTTGCTCCCTCCCTGGGGCTGCAAACTCCATCAGCTCCTTCAGTCTCTTCTCCAAGTCCTCCCTTTGAACCTCACACTCAGTCCTAAGGGTGCTGTGAAGTGACTCTTGGGTATTTCAAACTTTTGGGCTAATATCCTCTTATCAGTGAGTACATCCCATGTTCATTCTTTTGTGACTGTGTTACTTCGCTCAGGATGATATTTTCAAGTTCCATCCATTTGCCTAAGAATTTCATGAAGTCATTGCTTTTAATAGCTGAGTAGTATTCCATTGTGTAAATGTACCACATTTTCTGTATCCATTCCTCTGTGGGGGGACATCTGGGTTGTTTCCAGTTTCTGGCTATTATAAATATGGCTGCTATGAACATAGTGGAACATGTGTCCTTGTTATATGTTGGAGCATCTTCTGGGTATATGCCCAGGAGTGGCATAGCTTGGTCCTCAGGTAGTATTATGTTCATTTTTCTGAGGGTCAGAAAATCTGTTTCCAAGATCTGTCCATTGTTGATAGTGGGGTGTTGAAGTCTCTCACTATTATTGTGTGAGGTGCAATGTGGACTTTGAACTTAAGTAAAGTTTCTTTTATGAATGTGGGAGCCCTTTCATTTGGGGCATAGATGTTCAGAATTGAGAGTTCTTCTTGGTAGATTTTTCCTTTGATGAGTATGAAGTGTCCTTCCTTATCTTTTTTCATGACTTTTGGTTCAGTGTTGATTTTATCCGATATTAGAATGGCTACTCCAGCCTATTTCTTGGGGCCATTTGCCGGGAAAATTGTTTTCCAGCCCTTTCCTCTGAGGTAGAATTTGTCTTTAACATGGAGGTGCGTTTCCTGGATGCAGCAAAATGCTGGGTCCTTTTTATGGATCCAGTCTGTCAGTCTATGTCTTTTTATTGAGGAATTGAGTCCATTGATGTTAAGAGATATTAAAGAATAGTGATTGTTATTTCCTGTTATAATAGTGATTGTTTATTTCTGTTATTTTCAATGTTGTTTTTATGTTTGTGTGGCTATCTTCTTTTGAGTTTGTTGAAAGATTACTTTCTTGCTTTTTTCTTGGGTGTAGTTTCCCTTCCTGAGTTGGCTTTTTCCATCTATTATTCTTTGTAGAGCTGGGTTTGTGGAAAGATACTGTGCAAATTTGGATTTGTCATTGAATATTTTGGTTTCACCATCTATGATAATTGAGAGTTTTGCTGGGTATAGCAGCCTGGGCTGGCATTTATGTTCTCTTAGAGTCTGTATGAGATCTGTCCAGGATCTTCTAGCTTTCATAGTCTCTGGTGAGAAGTCTGGTGTAATTCTGATGGGTCTCCCTTTGTATGTTACTTGACCTTTTTCCCTTACTGCTTTTAATATTCTTTCCTTATTTGGTGTATTTGGTGTTTTGACTATATTGTGAAGGGAGGAATTACTTTTCTGGTCCAGTCTATTTGGCGTTCTGTAGGCTTCTTGTATATTTATGTTCATCTCTTTCTTTAGGCTAGTGGAGTTTTCTTCTATAATTTTGTTGAAGATATTTACTGGTCCTTTAAGTTGAGAATCTTCACTCTCTTCTATACCTATTATCCTCAGGTTCTGTCTTCTCATTGTATCCTGGATATCCTGAATGTTTTGGGTTAGGAGCTTTTTGCTTTTTACATTTTCTTTGACTGTTGTGTCAATGTTCTCTATGTTATCTTCCACACCTGAGATTCTCTCTTCCATCTCTTGTATTCTGTTGGTGATGCTTGCATCTATGACTCTTGATTTCTTTCCTAGGTTTTCTAAATCCTGGGTTGTCTCCCTTTGTGATTTGTTTATTGTTTTTATTTCTGTTTTTAGTTCCTGGATGGTTTTGTTCATTTCCTTCATATGTTTGATTGTATTTTCCTGTAATTCTGCCCATTTGCTTGTGTTTTCCTGTAATTCTTTAAGGGATTTTTGTGTTTCCTCTTTAAGGGCTTCTAGTTGTTTACCTGTGTTCTCTTGTATTTCTTTAAAGGAGTTATTTATTTCCTTCTTAAAATCTTCTATCATCCTCTTGAGATGTGATTTTAAGTCTGAATCTTCCTTTTCTGGTGTGTTGGGGTGTCCAGGGATTTCTGTGGTGGGAGAGCTGCGTTCTGATGATGCCAAGTAGCCTTGGTTTCTGTTCCTTGTATTCTTGCCCTTGCCTTTTGCCATCTGGTTATCTCTGGTGTTAGCTGGTCTTACTCTCTCTAACTGTGGCTTGTCTTTCCTGCAAACCTAGCTGTCAATATTTCTTGAAGACCAATTCTCTCTGAGAGGAATTTTCTCAAAACCAGCTCTCTCTGGTTTTGGAGAGCTGTGATACAGGGTCAGCTCTGGGGTGCAGACAAAAACAAGAAGGATCTAATCCTTAGCTATCCCTTGTTTCCTGTGTCCTGATGACTCTGCAAGGGTCCCTCTTGGTCCAGTGAATTTGAAAAGAAGTGATGGTCTTGCCTGTGCTTAAAGGTGTGTAAGTACTCCTGGTATATCAACTCTCTCCTGGCACTATTTGAGTATGGATCCATGTGTCACAGGATCTGCTCTCTGGCCACCAAAAGAAACCAGAAGCCTGCTCCTCAGTCTCTGTGTCCTAGGTATTCTAGGTGGGTCCCTCTGAGCAGACAGGCTTGCCCACATTCCTGGGAGGCTATCTTTCTCCCAGTCCTATTTGGCTATGGAACCTTGGTAGCCCAGGCAGAAGTCTTTTGCCAGAGATGGAAACTGGAAGGTTCCTTCCTCCTGGCTATTCCTCAGTCCCTGTGTCCTAAGGATTCCTGGCTAGTCCCGCTGAGCAGTGTTAGTCCCTTTACCTCCTCTCACAGGCTTTTCCACACTCCTGTGAGGCTAGCTTTCTCCCAGTGCTATTTGGCTATGGAACCCTGGCGGCCCAGGCAGAGGTATCCCCTCTCCTGTATTTCTTTAAAGGAGTTATTTATGTCATTCTTAAAATCCTCTATCATCTTCATGATATGAGAATTTAGATCCAAATCTTGCTTTATAAGTGTGTTGGGGGTATCCAGGACTTGCTATGGTGGGAGAACTGGGTTCTGATGTTGCCAAGTCAAATTGGTTTCTTTTGCTTATGTTCTTATGATTGTCTTTTGCCATCTGGTTTTCTCTGAGCCTGCAATTCTGTGATCCTGTGATCCTGGCTGTGTCAGAATATCTGGGGAGTCAAGCTGCAACTGGGATGTGGCTGTGGGTTTGGGTCCAGCAGTGAGGCTCTGCTCCCAGCAAAGTTCAGAACTGGAAGGTGCAAGGATCTCTGGCTGGGTAGGGAATTTGTGTCCCAGTTGCAGGGTGTAGGGTCAATTGGGGTCCGGCCTCTGCTCCACCACAGGGCTTGGGTTACTCGGGGAGGTAGCATGAGGGAAGTTTGACTGTGCTTATCCCACACCAGTGCCTGGTGGGTGTCAGGCTATGGGGAAGCAATGGGACACTGCTCTGGGGGTGGGAAAGGGCAGTCTGCAGTGTGGGACAGCCTGAGCTGGCTCGGGGATTGCCGGGCCTGCAAGGAGGCCAGGGCCATCTAGTTCTCAGGCTCTTGGATACCCAGTTGCCACAGGGAGCTGCAGAAGAGCTGAGAATGGAAGGGGCCAATAGGCTGGATCTGGCCCGAGGCCCAAGGGGAAAGAGGGGAGCTCTGGCTGAGTCATGCAGAAACAGAGTTCTTAGCTTGTCAGCAGCTGGCTTGACTTGGTGGAGGCCATGGCTGGGAGCACTGAGAGGCCTGGTACAGGAGATTAGATGGCCAGGTCTTTAAGGGAAGGCCTTCTCCATTGCTCTCCAAGGTGGCCCAATGAAAAGAGGCAGTCCATGGTTTTAAGACATTTATTGTCATGGTGAGAAGTAGATACATAAAACCATACCCCACTTCTCAGGGGCAGGCTTGAGTTTAAATACCTTTTTTAGGGAGGAGTGTCTGGGAAGGAAAGCTTAATTGACTAAGCCCTTCAGGCCATTAGGTACCTCATTAAAGTGGAGATCTGTCTTGAGGCTATGTGACCATAAGTCACTTCCTCTGCCTGTGGATGAGCTTGGGGCATTGCCCTTACATGACTGACAGACACAAATCTATGGAGGGCTGCTGCCCTGTGCCAGGAGCTTAGTGTCTGAGAACCAGGCAAAATACCTGCCATCCCTCAGGGTCACCGGGGTTTCCAACCTTAGCTCAACCAGGAACCAGGCTGCCTTTCACGGTACTACAGCAGGGTTCCAGGTATGCCATGTATTAGGGCAGGGATTGGGTACTCTGTGAACTTGGATGTGTCAGAATATCTGGGGAATTGAGCTGCAGCTGGGGTGTTAGCTGTGCAGGTTCCAGTCCAGGGCTCTGCTCCAGACACAGGTGAGAACCAGAAGGTGCATAGGTCTCTGGCTGTGAGGTCCCATTTATTAATGGTTGATCTTAGAGCCTGAGCCACTGAGTTTCTGTTCAGCATATTTTTACCTGTACCAATGCACTCAAGGGTATTTCCCAATTTCTCTTCTATTACATTCGATGCATCAAGTTTTATGTACAGGTCCTTGATCTACTTCTACTTGAGTTTTGTGGAAAGTGATGAATAAGGATCTATTTGCATTCTTCCGCATGCAAACAGCATATAGACCTGCACCATTTGTTGAAGATGCTTTCATTTTTCCATTAAATGGTTTTGGCTTCTTTGTCAAAAATTAAGTGCCCATAGGTATATGGTCTTTTTCAGGGGAGGCAGAGGAAGGGGGGTATTTAGGTGGTGGGAGGGAGGAGAAGGGAAAGGGAGCAGGATCATGTATGTGGGAAACAGGAGAGAAGCCCAGAGGGCCACATGAATTAATGGAATTATATAGCTGCCAGAGGTGGGGGTATGAGAGAACCTCTAGAAAGTCCCAGAGGCCTGGGATATGAGATGCTCCCAGGACTCAATTGGGGTGACCTTAGTCAAAATGCCCAACAGTGGGGAGATGGAACCTGAAGATACCACCTCCAGTAGTTAGACGTGGCCCCCAGTAGAGGGAAGGGGTACCCAACCCATCTTCAAAATTTTTGTTCCAGAATTGTTCCTGTCTAAAAGAAATTCAGGGACAAAAATGGAGCAGAGACTGAAGGAATGGCTGACTAGTGACAGGCCCAACTTGGGATCCATCCCATGGGTGGGCACCAAACCCTAACACTGTTACTGATGCTATGTGGTACTTGCAGACAGGAACCTAGTATGGCTGTATTCAGAGAGGTTCCACCAGCAGCTGACTGAGACAGATGCTGATACTTAAACCAACCATTGGACTGATGTGGTGGACCACTATGGAAGAGCTAGGGTAAGTATTGAAGGAGCTAAAAGGGATGGCAACCTCATGGGAAGACTAACTGATCAACTAACCCAGATCCCTGGGAGCTCCCAAAAACTAAGCCACCAACTAAAGAGCATACATGGGCTGGCCTGTGGTGGCAGGTATATATGTAGCAGAGGACTGCCCTGTCTGGCATCCTTGGCAAAGAATGTGACTAATCCTGAAGAAACCTGATGCCCCAGAGAAAGAGCCATAGGCCGAGGGAAAGCACATTCTCAGAGGTGAGAGGGAGGGAATATGTGGTGAAGAACTCTGGGAGGGGGAGTGGAGGGGGAAAAATAAAGCATGTAATAATCAAAAAAATCAGGAAATATTTCCAGAATTAAAAGCACATGAAATTGAATAAGCCATAGAAACTCATCCTTTCTCTACTCCTACAAAATTCCACGCTATCCAGAATTACACAGTCAAATCCCATCTCAGAAAAGGGAAGAAAGAAGAGAGAAAGGGACCCTTTACAAAGACAGAGAAGACAGGTGTCAGAAATTCACAAGGGCAGTGACAGTACCCTTGAAACATTAGAAGAAAAAGATGCCAACTTGCAGAAAAGAAGCCAATCTTGGGTCACTCTGGCTGCATGGGCTTCCAAGTAAACAAATTGGAAGCTGTAAGATGCTCCCACAAGCTCAGCCAGGCAGCCTGCTGTGAGTCCTGGGACAACCCCAAATCCTTCCAAGCTTAAAAATCAGTTGTAAGTCAATATGGCTGAGAGTACAGAGACTCAGTACCATCTTTAGAGGAAACCCACCATTTGAAACTGACTTAGCAGAGGGGCCTGAGAATGGATGAAAGTTCTAGGAGAGTGAACTTAACCTTTCTAATGCAGGGTGAGGGATAGTCTTGGGAGGCATTTGTGGAGAACATCAGGGATGACTGAAAACTTAGATCTCCAGCTATCTCTGTTTAGGTGGTAAAGTGCTTAGGGTAATGGGATCCCTGCATTCAGTGATTGGGATCAGATCTCATCTCCTAATTTGAACCTTTGGGCACCACATCTGTTTCTCAGTTCATCATGGTGTTAACATATAGAGCTACCAATCTGCCAGTCAGGGTTCTTAGGCTCTGAAGTTCCAGTGGCTTCCTTGATACTCACTGATGGATCCTTCCAATAGGTTGATTAATGAGAAGATTTGGAATGGCTAGAAACAGGTTTCCCACCTCTACTCGTCTCAGTGCTGAACTTGTGTTTCAAACTTCCAGCACAGATGAGAGATGTGACCCCTGTTCCTCTTCCAGAAAGCGTATCAGCCAACCAAGGAAGTATGGCTGAGCCACATCAGAAGGATAAGAGAACCACACAGCCCACAGGCTGCCAAGTAAGTGTCACCCCCAAAGGCCCCTGGTATGCAAGTAAATGCAATTTTTAAAGGAAAGACACATGTGGGAAACACTGTATTCTTCTAATAGTAGCTCAACACCAACGGAAACCACAGGAAAAAATGAAGCACTGCGGTTCAACCGGCTCTCTTCCCTCACAACTCATGTGACTAGGAGGTTCTGATTTAGTAGTAGTAGTATTTCTTTGAAGATTTTGTACCGTGTGTTTTGATCATATTCACCCTCCTCCCTCAATTCCTCCCACTTTGTGTCCTCTCCTTCCCTACACACTCATGCTTCTGTCTTCTTAAGGAAGTTGTTTTTTAGCCCTTTGAGTCCAATATTTGCTGCCCATACAAACTCAGATGTGTGGCCTTCCACTGGTACAAGGTTGACCTGCCGCATTTTTAAAGAAAACTGATTCATCCTCTCCAATTGCCAATAACTCTTTAGCGAGCATGGGATTTGCTGCCCACCTCCACTGTCCAAGCTGGGATTTTGTCTTGTTTAAGCTGGTGCAGATCTTGTGCATGCTATCACAGCCTTTGTAAGTTCCTATGTACAGCCACCTTGTTGTGTCTGGAGAACACTGTGTCCTTGCAGTCATTTTTACCGATCCAAAACCAAGTTGGAACTATCAGGTTTTTGTTTTGCCATGTCCCTTCTTCATTTTTCTTTATCTTAAGAACTTACTCATCACTGAATTTTTTTAATGTTTTTCTTTTTAAACCCTTTACATATTCATCTAAACATGCTTATTTCGATTTCTGAGTAACAATGTCCCCCTCTTTTTACTTTGTGCCCAAGGTTCTTTCTGTTTTTTCTCTCTCTCTCTCTCTCTCTCTCTCTCTCTCTCTCTCTCTCTCTCTCTCTCTCCCCTTTCTTCCTATACTTAGTAGGTTGGGAGGTTTTGTCTGTTTTCATGCATGTTTGCTTCTGGTGATGGTAATTGTTTTAAAACAATCTATTATTTTTGTTTTTGCCTTCTGATATTTAATTCTGGATTTGAACTTTCTCAATTCTGGGGGATTTTTTTTTCTTTTTTCTTTTCCTTTTCCTAGTGTCTTCATTTTCCTTCCTCGTCATAACACTTCATATTTATTCTTTGTAGAAATACATTTTATATTGTCTTCATGGTATTTACTCCCTACTCCCCTCCTCTGTCTTTCTGTTTTCTCAGCACATCCCTCAAACCTCTTCTTCTTGTCCTTTTTGAGTTTGAATATAACCTACTGAGTCCAACTAGAGCTTCCCATAAGGACATGGGCATAGGGCCATCCACTGGGGCACAACAAATATACCAATGTCCTAATCCACCAAGGAAAAGTGAATTTCTTTTTCCCAGCAGACATTGACTGCAATAGCCTCTCAGCAAGGAGTCTCAGGCATTCTTCCCCCATCCATGTTGGCTTTTCTTTATTTCTTCCTTCCTTTTTTTGAGGGGAGATTTTGAGACAGATTTTCTCTGCATATCCCTGGCTGTCCTGGAACTTAGGCTGGCCTCAAACTCAGAAAGATATACCTGCCTTTGCCTCCTGAGTGCTGGGACTAAATGTGTGTCCATGTTAGTATTTTAACTGGCATGGTCTCATGCAGGGCTTGTGCAAGTAAGTAACCACAGCAGCTGTGAGTTCATGTGTGCAAAGAGCATGTCATTTCCAGAAGATGCCATTTTTCAGCACAAATCTCTGTCCTCTAGCTCTTATAGTCTACCTAACCCCTCTTCTGTGATGCTCTCTAAATCTTAGGTGAGGATATCTCACCTAAGGCTGGACACTCAAATTCACTTACTATCAACAGATTGGCATGTTATAAGTCTCTGCAGTAACCATTGCCCACTGCAAAAAGAAACTTCACTGGCCAAGACATAGATAAGCAAAAATATATAGATATAAACCAACATTTAGAAGGCAGTTTGATAAAAAGACCATTTATCAAAGAAGTAATAGTTAGTCATTACTGGGTGATATGTCTTCCTCAGCCATACATTTTTTGACCAGGTCTACTATAAAAGACATGACTTCTTCCTAGAAGTAGGCTCCAAATCTAGTCATGGTGTGGTTAGTTATCCCAATAGCATCCAGGTCACTATTACATCTCTGGGCATATTTTGCCTGGCAGGCTGGTATTGTATTGCGCAGAGTGCAGTGCTTGGTAGCACCATTGTTTTTCTTTCATTTTCTATTTTCTTTATTTAACCCTACTTCTCATTTATCTTTCCAATTCCCCTGTCAGCTTCCTTTGTCTTGTTCTGTTACCATGATCATATTTGTCCTAAGTAATTTTTAACTGCATAACACATAGTACATAATGTAATGTGTAGTACACAACGTAATAAAAATATTCATACTTTTGGTTTATGGTCCATGGCTACAGATTAATAGACCTCAGTCAAATTTAAATATGCTGTATGATTTAATGTTCTTTTTATTTATTTTTTATTATTTTATTTATTTACATTTCAGTTATTGCACCTCCCTTTGGACCCCCCCTTCCAGTTACTCATCTCACTCCTCCTCCCTTTGCTTCTGAGAGGGTGCTCCCTCCTACCAGGCATCCCCAGTCCCTGGGTCCTCAAACCTCTTGAGGATTAAAGACATCTACTCCCACAGAGACATGACCAGGCAGACTTCTGCCATATTTGTACCAAGGGCCTCAGACCAGCCTGTATAAGCTCCCGGTTGGTGGCTTAGCCTCTAAGAGCTCCCTGGGGTCTGGGTTATTTAAGATCACTGGTCTTCTCTTTCATCTTCTTCAATCCTTCCCCTAATTCAACCATAGGGGTCCCAACATCAGTCCAATGGTTGGGTGTGAGTATCTGCATCTGTATCAATCAGCTGCTTGTTGGGCCTCTCAGAGGACAGCCATGATAGGCTCATTTCTGAAAGCATACTATAGCATCAGTAATAGTGTCAAGACATGGTGTCCCCCATAAGATATATCCCAAGTTGGGCTGGTCATTGGACCACCTTTCTCTCGGTCTCTTCTCCAATTTTGACACAGCAGTTATTTTAGACAGAAACAATTCTGGGTCAGAAATTTTGACTGTGGGTTAGTAACCCTGTCTCTCCACTTGAGGCCCTATCTACTGGATGTGGACTCTTCAAGCTCCTTTTCCCCAGTGTAAGGCTTTTTTGCTAAGGTCACAGTCATTGAGTCCTTAGAGTCTCTCACCTCCAAGTCTCTGGTATTTTGTAGAGGGTCCAACCAGCTCCCACCCACCCAAGACTGTTTATTTCCATTCATTCTCTTGGTCCCCTCCCCACACCTGATTCTGTTCCCTTCCTCCCTCTCTTTCTGTCAGTCAGATCCCTCCCTCCTTCTGACTCCCATGATTATTTCCTTTGACCTTCTAAGTGGGATTGAAGCATCCTTACTTGGGCCTTTCTGCTTGTTATATTTCTTAGAGTCTGTGGGTTGTATACTAGATATTCTGTACTTTTTGGCTAATATCTGTTTACTCATGAGTAAATACCATGCTTTTCCTTTTAGGTCTGAGTTACCTCACTCAGGACATTTCCTAGTTCCATCCATTTGCCTGCAAAATTATTAAAGTCTTTGTTTTTAATAGCTGAATAGTATCCTGTTGTGTAAATGAACTACATTTTCTGAATCCATTCTTCAGTTGAGAGACATCTGGGTTGTTTCCAGCATCTGGCTATTACGAATAAAGCTGCTATGAACAGGTTGAAGCATGTGTCTTTGTGGTACAGTAGGGTGTCTTTTGGGTATATGCCCAAGAGTGTAGTATATGTGGATCTTCAGGTAGAACTATTTCCAATTTTCTGAGGAACTGCCATATTGATTTCCAGAGAGGTTGTACCATTTGCAATGCCACCAACAATTGAGGAATGTTTCTCTCTCTCCACATCCTTTACAGCATGTGCTGTCACTTGAGTTTTTGTTCTTATGTCTTATGAGTCTTTAGCTTTTGTTCTTTTGTCCATTCTGATTGGTGGAAAGTGGAATCTCAGGGTTGTTTTGGTTTGCATTTCTCTGATGACTAAGAACTTTGAACATTTCTTTAAGTGCTTCTTCGCCATTCGAGATGCTTCTGTTGTGAATTTTCTGTTTTAATTGGGTTATTAGGTTTTTGGGAGATAATTTCTTGAGTTCTTATATACTTTGTATATTAACCCTCTATCTGATGGAGACTTCGTGAAGATCTTTTCCCAATTTGTAGGTTGGTGATTTTTCCAACTGATGGTGTCTTTTGCCTTACAGTTTTTCAGTTTAATGAGGTCCCATTTATCAATTGTTGACCTTAGAGCCTGAGCCATTGGTGTTTTGTTCAGAAAATCTTCCCCTGGGCCAATGAGTTCAAAGCTTCCCACTTTCCCTTCTGTTAGATTGAATGTATATAGTTATATGTGGAGGTCCTTGATCCACCTGGACTTGAGCTTTGGGCAAGGTGACAAGTATGGAACTATTTTCATTTTCCTACATACAGACTGACAGTTAGACCATCACAATTTATTGAAGATGCTTTCTTTTTTTCCCACCGTATGTTTTTTGGCTTCTTTGTCAAAGATCAAGTGTCCATAGATGTGTGGGTTTATTTCGGTCTTCAATTCTATTCAATTGATCAACCTGTCTGTCTCTGTACCAATACCATGTGGTTTTTATCACTACTGCTTTGTAGTACAGCTTGGGGTCAGGAAAAGTGATTCCCCTGGAAGTTCTTTTACTGTTGAGAATTGTTTTGGCTATCCTGGGTTTTGTTTTTTTTTAATTATTATTTTACATGAACTTGAGAATTGCTCTATTTCTGTGAAGAACTGAGTTGGAATATTGATGGAGATTACATTGAGTCTGTAGATTGCTTTTGGTAAGATGGCCATTTTCACTATCTCAATCCTACCCATCTATGAGCATGGGAGATCTTTCCATCTTCTCAGGTCTTCTTCAATTTCATTTTTCAGGGATTTGAAGTTCATGTCATACATATCTTTCACTTGCTTGGTAAGAGTTACACCAAGATAATTTATACTATTTATGGCTGTTGTCAAGGGTGTTGTTTCCCTAATTTCTTTCTCAGCCTGATTATCACTTGTATAAAAGGAAGGCTACTGATTTGTTTGAGTTAATTTTTTATCCAGACTTTGCTGAAGTTGTTTGTCAGCGGTAGGAGTTCGCTAGTAGAATTTGGGGGTTGCTTATGTATATTATCATATCATCTACAAATAGTGATACTTTGACTTCCTCCTTTCCAATTTATATCCCCATGATGTCTTTTTGCTGTCTAATTGCTCTAGGTAGGAATTCAAGTACTATGTTGAAGAGATAGGGAGAGACTGAGCAACTTTGTCCTGTCCCGGAATTTAGTAGGATTGCTTCTAGTTTCTCTATTTATTTTGATGTTGGCTGTTGGTTTGTTGTATACTGTTTTTATTGTGCTTAGATATGTGCCATGAATTTCTGATCTCTCCAAGACCTTTAACATAAAGGGAGGTTGTATTTTGTCGAAGGTTTTTTTTTTTTTCAGGATCTAATGAGACGATCATGTGGCTTTTTTCCTCATTTGTTTATATAGTGTATTACTTTGATGGATGTTCATATATTGAACCATCCCTGCATTTCTGCGATGAAGCTTACTTGATTGTGGTAAATGATGCTTTTCATCTAGATTTTCTTGTTTTATAGAGTATAGGCTTTTGTAGTAGAATCTGATCATTTCTTTGAATTTCCTCTGTTTCTGTTGTTATATCTCCCTTTCCGTTTCTGATTTTGTTAATTTGAATACTGTCTCTGTTCCCTTTAGATAGTTTGGCTAAATGTTTATCTATCTTGTTGATTTTTTCAAAGAATCAGCTCTTAGTTTTGTTGATTCTTTGTATTTTTTTTGTTTGTTTATACTGATTTCAGCCCTGAGTTTGACTATTTCTTGCAGTCTACTCCTCTTTGGTGTGGGAGGGTATCAGGTCCACTGTCTAGCCCAGGTGGAGAAGACTAGAGGGAAGTTGCAGCTCAACAGGGTGGCTGGGTCCTTTCTCATCTTGCTCTGTGTCTTTGGTTACTGTGGACCTCCTGGGTGTCATGCAGGCTGCAGCATGTGGGAGAGAATAGAAAGATGGAGCTCAAGGTTTGGGGGGAGGGGTGTTCCTTCATCAGCTGGTCCCCATGCTTGTCTCAGCTGTCATGGGTATTTGGGCAAGCTTCTCACCTATGTGTTTGGTTACTGTGGACACCTCTTGGGAGATACCCAGGCTATAGTGTATGGGCCTGATTTAATGTTCTTGCTGTTGTAAAAGTTTGTTCTCTCCTCATCTCATGGTACTAGAGATTGAGGACTCCAGAGTACAATGCTTGGGGCTAAAGAAGTGGCTCAGTCAGTCAAACTCAGAATATTAGTATTAACTCTTCATTGTTGGTCTTGTAGAATTCTACACTAAAATCATCTGGTCCTGGGCCTTTTTTGGTTGGGAGACTTTTAATGACTGCTTCTGTTTTCTTAGGAGTTATGAGACTGTTTACATAGTTTACCTGATCATGATTTGGTATGTGGTATCTGTCTAGAAAATCATATATTTCATCTAGATTCTCAAGTTTTGTCAAGTATAGGCTTGTGCAGAAGATCTGATTTTTTTTTAATTTCCTCAGTTTCTGTTGTAATATCTCGATTTTTCATTTCTGATTCTATTAATTTGTACACTGTCTCTGTGCTCTTTAGTTAGTCTGGCTAAAATTTTATCTATCTTGTTGATTTTCTCAAAGAACCAATTCTTGGTTTTGATGATTTGGTTTATTGTTCTCTTTGTTTCTAATTAGTTGATTTCAGCCCTCTGTTTGGCTATTTCCTGATGTCTACTCCTCTTGGGTGTGTTTGCTTCTTGTGGTTCTAGAACTTTCAGTCAGGCTGTTAAGTTGCTAGTGTAGGATTTCTCCAATTTCTTTATGAAGGCACGTAGGGCTATGAATTTTCCCCTTAACATTGTTTTTGTTGTGTCCCTTAAGTCTGAATACCTTGTATCTTCATTTTCATAAAATTCTAGAACGTCTTTAATTTCTTTCTTTATTACTTCCCTGACAAATTTATCATCTAGTAGATAGTTGTTCAGTTTCTATGTGGACTTTCTGTTGTTTTGTTGTTATTGAAGTCCAGCCTTAGTCTGTGGTAATCTGATAAAATGTATGGAATTATTCCAATCTTCTTGTATCTGTTCTGGTTTTTTTTTTTTAATGTCTGAATATATGGTCAGTTTGGAAGAAGGTTCCATGAAATGCTGAGAAGAAGATATATTCTCTTGTGTTGGAAAATGTTCTGTAGATTTCTGTTAAATCTATTTGGTTCATAACTTCTGTTAGTTACACTGTGTCTCTGATTAGTGTCTATTTCAATGACCTGTCTTTGGTGAAAGTAGAGTGTTAAAGTCCCTCACTATTATTGTATGAGGTTCAATGTGCATTTTGAGCTTTAGTAAAGTTTTTTTCATGAATGTGGGTGCCCTTACATTTTGGACATAGATGTTCTAAATTGAGACTTAAACTTGATAGATTGATGCTTTAATGAGTATGCCTTGTCTTTACTCATCTCTTTTGATTCCTTTTAGTTAAATGTCTATTTGATTAGATATTAGAATGGCTACAAAAGATTGTTTCTTGGGACCATTTTCTTGGAAAACTTTTTCTACCCCTTAGTTCTGAGGTAGTGTTTGTCATTGTCACTGAGGTGTGTTTTGTGTATGCAGCAAAATGCTGGATCCTATTTGTATATCCAGTTTGTTAACCTATGTCTTTATGCCTCCATGGGATTCAGTTGTAAGGCATTTTCTCAATTAGTGATCAGTGGAGGAGGGCCCCTTGTGGGAGGTACCATTCCTGGGCTAGTAGTCTTGGGCTCTGTAAGAGAGCAAGCTGAGAAAGCCAGGAGGAACAAGCCAGTAAGTAACATCTCTCCATGGCCTCTGCATCAGCTCCTGTTTCTTGACCTGCTTGAGTTCCAGTCCTGACTTCCTTTAGTGATGAACAGCAGTGTGGAAGTGTAAGCTGAAATAAACCCTTTCCTCCCCAATTTGCTTCTTGGTCATGATGTTTGTGCAGGAATAGAAACCCTGACTAAGACAGATATTAAAGACCAATGATAGTTAGTTACTGTTATTTTTGTTGTTGTAGGTGGTATTATTTGTATATGATTCTCTTCTTTTGGGTTTGTTGTGACATGACTAATTTCTAGTATTTTCTTGTGTGTAGTTACCCTCCTTTTGTTGGAGTTTTTCCAAGTATCCTCTGTAGGGCTGGATTAGTAGAAAGATATTGTTTAAATTTTGTTTTGTCATGAAATATCTTAGTTTCTCCATCTATGGATATTGAGAGTTTTGTGACTATAGTAGCCTGAACTGGCATCTGTGGTATCTTAAGGATGGCATGACACCTGTCCAGGATCCTCTGACTTTTAGTGTCTCTCTTGAAAAGTCTGATGTAATTTTAATAAGTCTTCCTTTATATATTACTTGGCCTTTTTTCCTCTTAATATTCTTTCTTTGTTCTGTACATTTAGTGTTTTGGCTATTATGTGCTGGGAGAATTTTCTTTTCTGGTCCAATGTTTTGGTCTTCTTTTGGGCTTCTTGTACGTTTATGGCCATGTCTTTTTTTTTTTTTTTTAGCTTAGGGATGTTTTCTTCTATGGTTTTGTTTAAGATGTTTTCTGACCCTTTGAACTGGAAATCTTCACCCACTCCTATTCTTATTATTCTTAGGTTTGATCTTTTCATTCTGTCCCAAATTTCTTAGACATTTTGATTTAGGGACTTTCTACACTTTCCATTTTCTTTGACATTTATGTCAAAATCTTTTATGATATCCTCTATGCTTGAGACTTTCTCTTCCATCTCTTGTATTCTGTTGGTGATGCTTGTATCAGTTAGCTCCTAATTTCTTTTGTAAATTTTCCATTTCCAGGGCTGCCTCCATTTGTGATTTCTTTGTTCTTTCTATTTCTATTTTAGGTCCTGGGTGGTTTTTTTCCAATTCCTTTACCTGTTTGATTGTATTTACCTCTATTCTTTTTTTTTTTTTCATATTTTATTTACATTTCAAATGTTTCCCCCTTTCCAGATCTCCCCTTTGGAACCTCCCCATTCCCTCCACCATCCCCCTGCCACTATGGGGATATTCTCCAACTCTCCAACCAACCCACCCACCCACCCACTCTCATCTTCCCTCCTTGTCATTCTCCTATACTGGGGGATCTAACACCCTCAGGCCCAAGGGCCTCTCCTCCCCCTGATGGATAACAAGACCCTCCTCTGCCGCATTTGTGGCCAGCACCATGGGTCCCTCCATGTGTATTCTTTGGTTGGTGGATCAGTCTCCAGGAGTATCGGGGAGTCAGGCCAGTTGCCACTGTTGCTACCTCCCAGGGATTTACTTGTTTCATCTTTAAGAGCTTCTACATGTTTGCTTGAGTTTTCCTATATTTCTTTAAGAAAGTTAATTATAACCTTCTTAAAGGCCTCTATCATCTTCATGAAATGGCATTTTAGAATCTTGCTCTTTAGATGTGTTAAGATGTCCAGGGTTTGCTGTGATATAAGAACTGCGTTCTGATGGTGCCCAATTACATTGGCTTCTCTTGCTTATGATCTTGTGTTTGCCTTAGCCATTTGGTTATCTCTGGTGTTCTTAGTATGGGTGTCTTGGAGTGGAAGATGCCTTCTTGGAGGCATATAGAGGTGTATGACCTGGGTTAGAGCAGGCCTCCTGTGTCCCTTGTCAGGTCAAACTACCTGGGGAAAGACAGGTCCTGGGGTCCAAGGGCTGTCAAGCAGATCTGCCACAGGTTCAGGTAGAAGTAGAGACTGGAAGGGGGATGGGGGTCAGGCAGAACCGGGTAGATCCCACATCTCCTGGGCTCTGTGGGGTCCAAGCTATTGTGGTTATTGGGACAGGGGTCTCACCTGTGTCCTTGGTCAGAAAAGACCTCCTCAGAGACAGGCAGGTCCTGGAGTCCAGGAGCTGTCAAGCAGATCTGCCTTGGGTTTAGGTAGAGATAGAGACTGGAAGGGGGATGGAGCTCAGGTAGAGCAGGATAGATGCCACACCTGATGGGCTTTGTGGAGGTCCCAGTTGGTGTGGGTATTGGGGCAGGGGTTTCACTTGTATCTCTGATCAGGACAGACCTCCTGGTACACAGGCAGGCCCGGGAGTAACTCTACTTCTCCCCTTTTAAAATATCTTTTATCTCTGATTTCCTTGAACTCTCTTTTCAAAAGAAAAAAATCTTAAAATTATGCTATATACTCTTATCTAAGGATTTATAATTTGGTATGGTTTAAAATCTATATAATCTGCAATAATATTTAGCTTTAAACTTATGTAACAAAAGGCTTATAGTTAAAATTCTAAACATAAGTATATAAGTGATTCAACTCTTCTTTAGGGTATAGGTACATGTAACATAGATGCAACTCTCATTTAAAAGAAATACATATATATCTATAGAAACACAAATGCTTTTTAAATAGCAACCATATTGACAACATGGCTTGTAGCCTGCATGTGAATTTGCCATCTTAAAATGATTACATGGTGTATGCTGGTTGGTTGGTGGATCAGTGTCTGAGAAACCCCGGGGTTTCTGTTAGCTGAGACTGCTGTTCTTCCTACAGGGTCTCCCTCCTCCTCAGCTTCTTCCAGCTTTTTCCTAATTCAACCACAGGGGTCACCAGCTTTTGTCCATTGGTTGAGTGTAAATATCTGCATCTGACTCTTCCAACTGCTTGTTGGGTCTTTTGTAGGACAGTCATGCTAGGCCCCTTTTTGTGAGTACACCATAGCATCAGAAATATTGTCAGACCTTGGGGCCACTCCTTGAGCTGGATCCAAATTTGGGTCTGTCACTGGACCTCCTTTTTCTCAGCCTCTTCTCTATTTTTGTCCCTGAAGTTCTTATAGACAAAGCTGATATGAGACCCACAACATATATACAACAGAGGACTGCTGGGTCTGGACTCAGTCAGAGAAGATGCACCTACCCCTCAAGAGTCTTGAGGCCCCAGGGAATGAGGAGGTCTGGTGAGATGGGGAAGTGGGGACATCCTCTTGGAGATGAGGGGCGTGGGTATGTATGAGATGTGGAACCAATCAGAAGGTGGACCAGGAAGGGGATAAAGTCTGGACTGTAAAAAAACATTAAAGAATAAATTTAAAAAATGATTACATGGTATAAAACAACAATTGTAAAACTTCTTAATCCTAATGAATGCTCTATTTATTATTGTATCTCCTTTTAGGCTAAGAAAACAACAAGTCTTCTATTTCAAATTAGAATTTTTATATGATTATAGAAATTGAAAGATTTATATTAGCAACAAACTGTATATGTGATTAAACCCTGGCTTCTTTATATGATGTTGAAATTTCAAGGTTATAAAGTTCTATTCAGATTAACAAAAGCAAATTTAAAATGTACTTAGCCACTGTGGGCTTGTTTCTGAATGGTCTTGAATGCATGAATAGATGTTATTTCTTTTTTCTGATGTCAGCCCCCTCGGCTCAGAATTTACCTCTGAGCTTTCTGGCCACTGAATCTAACATAAGAGAAATTCTAATGTTATTTAAATATACATAATATTATAATTGTTTAATACTGTTCTACTGCTATTTTGTACTGTTCTACTTCATTGCTAGCTCTGAAAATGGGCTATTGCTCACCCTTTTCAGACCCAAGCATAGTTTTAATGTCCAGAGTCAAAAACAGGATTGTTGAGTTATAAATTATTGTATATCATTAAATTTCATAACTCAGGGCTAATAATTATAAATTTTTACTTAGATAATCTTTTTTTGTTTGTTTGTTTTTCTAGACAGGGTTTCTCTGTGTAGCCCTGGCTGTCCTGGAACTCACTCTGTAGACCAGGCTGGCCTCGAACTCAGAAATCCGCCTGCCTCTGCCTACCAAGTGCTGGGATTAAAGGTGTGCGCCACCACTGCCTGACCTACTTAGATAATCTTAAACCATGTGACAAGATTCCATTCTGAGATACAAATAACATGTTTGATCTTCATGTGGGTCCCAAACACCTGAGATGGGGGCTATCCCAAAAGCTGTTTCTTCCATGTAGGATATGTTCCTCTAGCTGGGCTGCCTTGTCTGCCTTCAGTGGGAAAGGAGGCACCTAGACACAAAGAGACCTGAAGTGCTAGGGTGGGGGAATTCCCAAGGGGGGCCCACACACTCAGAGGAGAAAGGGGGAGGGCAAGGATTGTAGAAGGTGATGACAGGGAGAGGCCAGTGAGTGGGATGTAAAGTGAATAAGTTAAAATAAAACTAAATTTAATTTTTAAAAAGGAGAAGGGAGTTGTAGTTCAATCAACTTCCAACGTCTTCCAGTACTTAATGAATGGAGGAAATGAGAAAGATCCTGTGACTTCTGTGTTTTCAACATTTAGAAGTTCTTGCTACACTTAACAGAAGGAAATATCTGAGAGAAATAAAACAGTTCAACATATTGCTTGTGCATTTACATAAAAAAATTAAAAAGAGAATATTTTGTTGTTTAAGTAATTATTTGGGACTTGTGATTGTAAATTACAGGTCTGTATCTATTGCAGAGCATTTTGAGTAGGACAGCCCACATTTCATTCTCATCTATTGTTATTGTGTGAGTCTGGATTCTCTGCCATTATTCAGGCCTGCCAGGAGGTCAACCTCATACATGACATCAGAGATGGACCTCTTTCTCTGGAAAGTCCTATAAAGCTCAGAACTGGGGAGTTGTGTTAGCTATACACAGGGATTTCAGCAGAGGCCTCTTCACACAGACACAACCTAGAAGTCAGTTAGATGTCTACGCCTCATATCACTGGTTTTTTTCCTTTGCTAGGAGCATCTCTTGATCTACTGTGTTGCTCATCCAGCATCAACACCTCCTTGTAGCATTTTTACTGGAAGAACATAGTCCTCAGCTCTCCCAAAGGCACCATCCCTGGCCTGGAGTGCCACAGTGAAGAAGGAGGCTTGAGGTTTGCCATGTCCTGCTCAAAACAGTAACTCACCCCCAGCAACCCAGAGTTGCTTGATCTAAACCTGCTCAGTTATCCTGATGTGACAGACATGATCCTTGACACGTGATGCACATAAGGTTTGAAAACAGACTGAATATGACAGCTGCTTTCTCTGTAAGACTTTATCTGTTCTTGTCTGAGAAGTGTTTGGAGAAGAGAGCGGTCATAGCCTCATCGAGGAGTTTATAGTGAATGGTAGTAACCACGTTATGGGGAAAAAAATGGTGTCCTTTATATTTCTGAGAAGGCTTAAGTGACACACACAGTAAACAGGCATGGATAAAGTGCTGCAGAAGGCAGACAAGGAGAGGAAACTTTAGAAAAAGAAAATCCTTCTGAATGATATCAATGGAGGCCTTTGCTCTTACTGTTTTTGATAGTGTGTCTCATTTTCTAGTGCAGGTTAGCCCTAACAAATTTAAATATAGTCTACACTAGCTTCACACTCATGTAACTTTTAGCCTTCCTTCCTCAGCCCACCATATTCTAGGGTTGCAGGTACAAGCCACTATAACAAGCTATGGGGAGTGGGGTGCAGGTGTTTAAGTTGAGCTGGACTTAGAAAGATTAGAGAATATCACCATGACTTTCTCTTCTGTCAGCTGCTTTCCCCTGACTCTTGTAAGACCTTCATCCCCTGCCTCTTCCTCCCTTCTCATGCTGCTTGAGGGCACAGTCTGTTCAGTTTTTTCTTTTTATACAAATATCACAGCAAATGCTGAATATAAGAGAGTGGAACTACCCTTTGTGAGCTCCATGTTCAAAAGAATAAATTGATCATAATTCTTAGTTTAATATTATACCTATTTAGTAAGTAGATTTTCACCAAAACATTAAACTTATTTAAGGAAGACATCAGATCCCACACTGAAGCCAGATGTTACACGACTCCCTGGACATTAAAAATAACTCTTTACTGTGTTGGATGCTGGCTTGGTGATCAGAAAAAGAGGAGTACAGATAGCAGTTATCATGATATGCTCTAAGCTGGATCAAAAAAAAACCATCATCTAAGGTCAGAAATGTGATTTTAAAGCATAGCCAGGGTCATGTACTAGCCTCTGGCTACTTCCCCATGGCATCTTCACCAAAACTGTGAACTTTACCAGGGCCAGGGTTTTGTGGTTAAACCACTAACCCCCTATGAAAGTAATAGTTTGATTTCTCAGGTAGCTATCCTCATGTCTTTTCCAGTTAGTCAGGATCACTATTCCATTTCAATGGCAACCCTTTTCTGTGACTCACAAGGACTCTACAGATGTAAGTATTGCTCATAGTCTTGAAAGGAGAGGAGGGAACTGACATCAAGTTCTCCTTTTGGCAGAGCGTTGAATCTCAGCAAGGAGATATCCCCTAAATCCCTGTAGACGTTGTCTGGAGAATTATCATTGTTAGAACTAGATGGTGGTATCATGTTGGTAGCAAGTGATTACAAGCCTGCTACACATCTCACAAGATAGTCTCAAGTATCTTTAGATTCAGTTAAGAGAGCTTGTGTTAGAGAATTATCTCAAGTACAGACACTGGTGAGCACTGATGACTAGTGTGGGTATAAATTTTTTACTCAGGCAATGGAGCCCTCCATTTGGTAAGATGAGAGATGCAACATGACCACATTCATCCTCCAATGTGCAGTGCTCAGGCTGTCATCAACCTTTGTTCTTGGCTTCTTTGAATGCCAGACCTCTCCTTCCTCCAACTTCAACCCCATTCTCTTAATCATTCATGTCCAAGTAAAAGATCTTACCCTTCTGAATTTTTATATTTTATAGGTCTTAATGAACCTCTTTTCCCTCCTACTAGCTTTGTATGAGATCGTGGGGTTTTTTTTTTTTATTTTTTAAAGCAAAATGTATTTGTTATTTTTAATTAAAGCATAAATAATTCCACCCTTCCTCTCCACCATCCTAATCCACCCTTCCACTGCCTCTCTTTTCTCTCCCAAACTAACTGGGCCTGGAGACATCCTTCAAATGGAGAATGTCCTGAAACTTCTACCTCAGCTATCTTTGTCCCTGAAGCTCTATTTCTTCAGTCTTATTCTTGTCCTCTCTGTACCCCTAAGACATTTCTAATGAAGGTTACTTTTACTTTAGACTAATTTGTTCATGTACTGCACAGTGGACTGCATTATGGTATTTTATGTATATTTGTTCTTATTTATGTACTCCCCCGCTGATATTTATTTATTTATTTATTTATTTATTTATTTATTTATTTACCCAGTTTTGGTATCTGGCTAATATTGGCTTCAGAGAATGTATTTGTGATGTTTCTCTCCTTTCAGTTTGATTTTATTAATTTGGCTAGTCTCTCTTCCTCTTTCTTTACTTTGACTAGGGTTTGTCAATCTTACTTATTGTCCCAGTCAACTCTCTAATTATTTATATATTGTTTTAGTTTCCATCTCATTACTATCTACCTCAACCTTTGCTTATTTCATGCTTATTCATGAGTCTGGAGTCTTATTTTCTTGAGTTTTAAGTTGTATAACAGATTATTTAATTGACAGCGTGCTGAGATTTTACTGTGAGCTTTTATAGCTATAAACTTTCCTTCTTGGACTATGTTGGCCATATCCCTGAGGCTCTAATAAATACGGTTTTGAATTTGGTTTTAGGGCTTTCTAAATTTCTGTCATGATTTTCTCGATGATCTGTTGTTCGTTCAAAGGTATTTAGGGCTGGACCATGACCCAGGAGGTTGACTCTTTAGTCTCATCTTGATCCCCAGAAAGCATGTAAAGGTAGGAGAAGGGAACTGATTCCACGAAGTTGTTCTCTGCCCTCAATACATGTGTATTTTGTCATGAATATACCATAATATAACTGTGTACATCTCCCTAAACATTAATAAATAAAATTATTAAAGGAGCTATTGACAGTTTATGGCTGCTGGAGAAATGAAAGTTACATTTTTTAAGGGATGTGGGCCTCAGTAAATTGCCTATGCTGACTGCTCCCTTTTCTAAACTTCAAAACTTTAATGACATTTGCTTCCTAACCATACCTAAACTTTAAAAGAAGTATACATTATAAAAAACTAATTCTGAGCCTTCTTCCTGGGCAGATCATCAGACTGAATGCTCCTCTGAAGACCCCACAGTCTAAAGACTTCACAGGAGGTCTGCTACAGCCAGGACCAAAGGCTTACCAGGAGACCTGCAGAAATTCAGGGACACAGCAGGCTCCAGAGAAACACTGGGCCAGGTAACTCCAGAGATAACTAGATGGCAAGAAGCAAGCACAAGACCATAAACAACAGAAGCCAATATACTCAGGCATCATCAGAAACCAGTTATTCCACAATAGCAAGCCTTGGATACACAAACACACCTGAAAACCAGGATGTTGACCTAAAATCCTATCTCATAAAGAGTCCTTTAAGGAGGATATAAATAACTGACTGAAATAAATACAAGAAAGCACAAGTAAACAGGTAAAAGCCCTTAAAGAGGAAACAAATAAATCCCTTAAAGAAATGCAGGAAAGGGCTGGAGAGATGGCTCAGCAGTTAAGAGCACTGACTGCTCTTCCAAAGGTCCTGAGTTCAATTCCCAGCAACCACATGGTGGCTCACAACCATCTGTAATGGGATCTGATGCCCTCTTCTGTGGTGTCTGAAGACAGCTACAATGTACTTACATATAATAAATAATAAATAAGTCTTTTTTAAAAAAAGAAAGAAATGCAGGAAAACACAATCAAACAGGTGAAGGAATTGAATAAAGTGGTTCAAGGCCTAAAAATGGAAGTAGAAACAATAAAAAAAACAAAACCAGAAACGGAGGCAACCCTGGAAATGGAAAACCTAGGAAAGAGCTCAGGAATTACTGACGATTCTCCATAGCTTATTTGTGCTGAATATGGGCGATAAGAAAATCTCTAAAGAGGGTGGGGAGGGGTAGGAAAATTAGAAAACCTGATTAGATTTAAGAGGGCTAGCTTTAGCATCTGTTATACAGACTCTGTCTATTTGGAAGGTTCATAGCTTGACTGAAGTTCTGACCAGATCCAACTGAAAGGTTGGATGAGACAAAATGACCTGGAATCCCTGAGGCTGTTTTGGGCAGAAACTGGAAGCAGGGGCCCAAGCATGTCAGTTCAGCATCTCTGAGCATGAATCTCACAAAAGCTGTACATTCTGTTATATAAGATTCCCACAACCAAAATTTTACCACCACTAAGATATTCTTATGGATTGTGCAGGGTACACAGATCGGTTAAGGATGAAATTCTACTCCTTGTTTGAGCAGGTGAAAGACAGCTGTCCTTTATGAGTTGATTTTATTAATGATCAATTGTAATAAGTCTTCATTCATGCCATGTGAAGGATGGCATGATGAATCTTTATTGTCCTGTTTGATTCTCCTGAATTTTTCTAGTTCTTCAGGGGTCTCCCCCTGTCATATCTGATCCATATGACTCTGGATGGGGTCCAAAGCCTCTTCTCTTTTACTGCCAACACAAATACAGAGCATCTCTTCCAAAATAACAAGTCCTTGGTCCAGTAATCGGAAATCATTAAACATTTAGCTTGACCTCTCTCCCAGAGGAATTTTAATATAGCCACCAAACTCAAAACCACACTTATGTTGATTAATACAACAATTCAAAGCAAATAAAGCAATCTAAACAAATATTAACCAGTGAGACAGTGCTTCTGCTGTCTCCTGCCCTGCCATTCATGAGATCAAGGCCTAAATTTCTACTGTCTGAGATAGTCTAGGCAACCTACCCCTTGTCTTTGATCTAATTTTTTAAGATTGAATGCCTCAATATTTTACTATCTATGTCTACTTACTGTATAAGCCTATTTCCAGGTTCTATTTGTCATTCCAGGCAAAGAAATCCCAGAAATCCTGTGAGTAGATCATGTTCAACGATCCTGAGAAATTGTCCCGGCAAGACCTTTTCAAGTCTCTCTTCTATGGAGCTTAATATCTCTGTCTACTTACTGTATGAACCTATTTCCAAGCTCTCTCTCTATAATTCTCAAGGCCTAAATTTCTACTGTCTGAGTTAGGCTAGGTAACCTACCCCTGTCTTTAATCTAATTTTTGTTTGTTTGTTTGTTTCCATTACACATTCTCTTTTTTATATATTGGTTATTTTCTTTATTAACAATTCAAATGTTATCCCCTCCTTAGTTTCCCCTCTGAAAACCTCCTATCCCCTCTTCCCTCTTCCCCCTGTTTCTATGTGGATGCTCCCCTACCCACCCACCCACCCACTCCCAGCTCACCACCGTAGCATTCCCCTACACTGGGTCATCAAACCTTCACAGGACCAAGGGTCTCCCCTCTCATTGATGCCAGATAAGGCCATGGGTCCCTCCATGTGTATTCTTTGGTTAGTGATTTAGTCACTGGAAGCTCTGAGGGGTCTGGTTGGTTGATATTGTTGTTCTTCCTATGGGGTTGCAAACCCCTTCGGCTCCTTCAGTCCTTCCCCTAACTCCTTCATTGGGATCCCCATGCTCAGTCCGATGGTTGGCTGCAAGCATCAGCCTCTGTATCTGCAAGGTTCTGGCAGAACATCTCAGGAGACATCCATATCAGACTCCTGTCAGCAAGGGCATCAGCAATGGTGACTGGGTTTGGTGTCTGCAGATCAGATGAATCCCCATGTGGGGCTGTCTCTGGATGGCCTTTCTTTCAGTATCTGCTCCACTCTTTGTCCCTGTATTTCCTTTAAACAGAGCAATTCTGGGTTAAAATTTTGAGAAGGTTTGAGAAGGTTTTGAGAAGGTGGTCCCATCCCTCAACCTGGGGCCATGCCTAAGCTCTGGATCTGGTCTCTACAGTTTCTCTCTCCCCTTTGTTGGATATTTCAGCTAATGTCATCCTTGTTGGATCCTGGGAGCCTCTTGCTTTACTGGCATCTGTGACTTTCTGTTGGCTATCTCCAGTTGCCCATCCCCCATTGACACACACCTCTGTTTAATTTCCTGACCTTCTGCACACCTCCCCTGTCCCCTCCCACACCTTTTGCCCCCTTTTTTCCTCTCCCCCTCCCAAGTTCTTCCCACCCTCTACTTCCCATGATTATTTTGTTCCCCCTTCTAAGTAGAACTGAAGCATCCACACTTTGGTCTTCTTCTTGAGCTTCATATGGTCTGTAAGTTCAGTCAAATTTTTTAAGATCAAATGCTTCAATATTTTCATTTCTTTGTAATTATCTTTAATTAAATTCCCTTCTACTTACTGTATAAGCCTATTTCTAGGTTCCATCTATGTCATACCAGGCAAAGAAATCTCAGAAATCCCATCTGTAGACCATATTTAAAGATGCTGAGAAGTTGTCTTGGCAAGACTTTTACATATCTTTAAGGCATTTGTGCTATTATTCTCCCTAAATTCTCTGTGGAGCTTCATGTGTGCTGCATCTACCAACCAGCTCTTTGCCTATCATCTTAAGTTCTTTGTATCAGTTCTGAACCCCAGGAAGAAATCCCCACATGACTCAGGCAAAATCTGTATTACCCTCTGTCCTTAAAAACAGTTAAATCAAATTTTAAAAATTTATCTTTTGATATTTTGCTGTATGAAGCAGGCAGCTGACTGTCTCTGAGCTGAGGGTCTCCCTGTGTTCCTTTGTTCAAGTTTCATGTGCTGGAGCCACATGACTTAGCTCCTCTCCACTGAAAACCAGTTTTCTACCCTATTAAACTATATTAGTGTGTGTGTGTGTGTGTGTGTGTGTGTGTGTGTGTGTGCCATCTGAGGATTGCTAAATTAATAGTGGAGTCTCACCTTCCACATTACGCACCATCTGTAGCATGTAGTTTTTGCTACACAGCTTTAAGTTCCTGCCAGACCATACTACCAGCCCTAGGATCCCTTGGATAAAAAACAACACACACATGCAAGAATGCACAGACACACTCACACATGCACACATGCTCACCAGCTAATCTTAAAATGCCTTTCCTAACTTGATGATTGGGCATTCCTAAACCTCCCTTGCCACCTCAGGCATAATCAAATAAAGTGGTCACTGGCCACCAGAACAATGGAATAGAATTGAAGACCCAGAATTAAACACACACACCTATGGTCACCTGATCTTTGACAAAGAAGCCAAACCCATCCAGTGGAAAAAAGAGCATTTTCAACAAACATTGCTGGCTCCAGTGTCGATCAGCATGTAGAAGAATGAGAATTAATTCTTATCTCCTTGTACAAAGGCCAAGTCCAAGTATATCATGGACCTCCACATAAAACTGATTTGATGAATCTAATAAAAGAAAAAGTGGGAAAGAACCTAGAACATATTGGCACAAGGGAAAATTACCTGAACAGAACACCAATGTCTCATGCTCTAAGATCAACAATTGACAAATGGGACCGAATAAAATTGAAACGTTTCTGTAAGGCAAAGGACACTGTCATTAGGACAAAATGGTAACCCACAGTTTGGGCAAAGATCTTTACCAATCCTACATCCAATACAGGGCTAACATTCAAAATATACAAAGAACTCAAGAAGTTAGACTCCAGAGAACCAAATAACCCTACTAAAAATTAGGGTACAGAGCTAAACAGAGAATTCTCAACTGAGGAATCTTGAAATGCTGAGAAGCACTTAATGAAATGTTCAACATCCTGAGTCATCAGCAAAATGCAAATCAAAACAACCCTGAGATTCTACCTTACACCAGTCAGAATGGTTAAGATCAAAAACTCAGGTGACAGCAGATGCTGGTGAGGATGTGGAGAAAGAGGGAACACTCCTCCATTGCTGGTGGGATTGTAAGATAGTACAACCACTCTGGAAATCAGTCTGGCAGTTCTTCAGAAAATTGGACATAGTACTACCTGGGGACCCACCTATACTACTCCTGAGTATATACCTAAAAGATGCTCCAACACATAACAGGGACACATGCTCCACTATGTTTATAGCAGCTTCATTTATAATAGCCAGAAGCTGGAAACAAGCCAGATATCCCTCAGCAGAAGAAGGAATACAGAAAATGGATGGAACTAGAAAATATCATCCTGAGTGAGGTAGCATAGACCCAAAGGGACACACATGATATGTACTCACTGATCAGTGGATATTAGCCCAAAAGCTCAGAATATACATGATACAACTCACAGACCATATGAAGCTCAAAAAGAAGGGAGACCAAAGTGTAGATGCTTCAGTCCTACTTAGAAGGGGGAACAAAATAGTCATGAGAAGTAAAGTGTGGGAGGGACCTAGAAGGGAGAGGGAAGGGCAAGGGTAAAAGGGGGACAGGATCAGGTATAGAAACCACCCCACCTTGGGATTCATCCCATCTGCAGACACCAAACCCCAACACTACTGCTGATTCCAAGAAATGCTCTCAGACAGGAGCCTAGGATGGCTGTTCTCTGAGAGGTTCTGCCAGCATCTGATTAAGATAGATGTAGATACTCACAGCCAGCCATCAACTGAGCCTGGGGAGGTAGAGAAAGAAGCTGAAGAGGATTTCAACCCCATAGGAAGAACAACAATATCAACTAGCTAGACCCCCCAGAGTCCCTGGGACTAAACCAAAGAGTATACATGGATGGGTCCATGGCTCCAGCAACATATGTAGCAGAGGATTGTCTTATAAGGCATCAGTGGTAGGAGAGGCCATTGGTCCTGTGAAGGCTTGTTGCCCAGGGTAGGTGCATGCTAGAGGGGTGAAGTGGGTGGGGGAACACCCTCTTAAAGGCAAATGAGAGGGGGGATGGAATAGTGTTGCAGAGGGGAGACTGGGAAGGTGACAACATCTGAAATGTAAACAAATAAAATAACCAATAAAACATAGTTCCTTTAAAAAAATATGTGCTACAGAGCAACAGTGATAAAAAAAAAAAAAAAAAAAAAAACCACATGATATTGGTACAGAGACAGACAGGTCGATCAATGGAATAAAATCAAAGACCCTGAAATAAACCCATACACCTACAGATACTTGATCATTTACAAAGAAGCCAAAACCATACAGTAGAAAACAGAAATCAACTTCAACAAATGATGCTGGTCTAACTGGCGGTCTGCATGTAGAAGAAGAATGCAAATTGAACTATATTTATCACCCTGCACAAAGCTTAAGTCCAAGGGTATCAAGTTCCTCAACATACAACCAGATAACTGAGTCTACTAGAAGAGAAAGTGGGAAATATCCTTGAACATATTGACACAGGGGGAAATTTCCTGAACAGAACACCAATGGCTCAGACTCTAAGATCAACAATTGATAAATGTGACTTCATGAAACTGAAAACTTTCTGAAAGGCAAAGAACAATGTCAATAGGATAAAACAGCAACAAACATATTAGGAAAAAGATCTTCACTAACCCTACACTGGATAGAGAGCTAATATCCAAAATATATTTAAAAAAAAGAAAAAATCCTCAAGAACTCAGACCCCAAAAAACAAAATAACCAAATTTTAAAATGAAGTACAGAGCTAAACAGAACAATTCTCAACAGAGGAATCTCAAATAGTCAAGAAGCACTTAAATAAATGGTCAGCATCCTCAGTCATCGGGAAAATGCAAATCTAAACTACCCTGAGATTTAACCTTACACCAAGCAAAAACTAAGTTCTAAACTAAGTTCAAAAACTCAAGTGACAGCACATGCTGGCAGGGATGTGGAGAAATGGGAACATCTGGTAGAGCCTCTCAGAGAACAGTTGTAACAGGTTCCGGGCTGAAAGCACAACACAGCATCAGTAATAGTGTGAGAGATTAGTGCCCACCCATGGAATGGATCCCAAGTTGGGCTGGTCACCGGTTGGCCATTCCTTCAGTGTCTACTCTGTTTTTTGTCCCTGCATTTCTTTTAGACAGGAACAATTTTGGTGGAAAAATTGAAGGTGGGTTGGTATCCCCATCCCTCACTAGGGGCCCTGTTTAACTATTGGAGATGGTCTCTTCAGGTTTTATATCCCCACTGTTGAGCATTGTGGCTAAGGTCACCCACAAGCTTGTGATACAAACTGATACAACCGCTCTGGAAACTAATCTGGCAGCACCTCAGAAAACTGGAAATAGTTCTACCTGACGACACAGCTATACTGCTCCTGGGAATATATGCAAAAGATGCTTCACCATACCACAAGGACACCTGCTCCACTATATTCATAACAGTCTTATTCATAATAGACAGAAACTGGAAGCAACCCAGATGCCCCTCAACCTAAGAACAGATACAGAAATGTGGTTTATTTACACAACAGAATACTATTCAGCTATTAAAAACAAGGACATCATGAATTTTGCAGGCAAATGGATGGAACTAAAAAATATCACCCTGAGTGAGGTAACACAGACACAAAAGGACATACATTGTATGTACTCACTGATAAGTGGATATTAGCCAAAGTACAGAATACCCATGATATACCCCACAGAACCTAAGAAGTAAAACAAAATGGAAACCCCAATTAAGGATACTTCAATGCAACTTAGAAGGGGGAACAAAATAATTATGGGAAGCAGAAGGAGGGAGAGACTTAGGTAGGAGAGGGGAAGGAAAGGGGAAGAAGGCACAGGAACAGGTATAGGGAGGGCTAGGTGAATGAAGGGAAATATGCAGCTGCCAGGAGTTGAGGAAACTTCTAGAAAGTCCTAGAGACCTGGGATGAAGGAGGCTCCCAGGACTAACGTGGGTGACTTTAGCCACAATGCTCAACAGTGGGGATATGAAACCTGAAGAGACTATCTTTAGTAGTTAGACAGGGCCCCCAGTGAGGGATAGGGGCACCAACTCACCTTCAAAATTGAAAATTCAATTTTCCACCAAAATTGTTCTTGTCTAAAAGAAATGCAGGGACAAAAAACAGAGTAGAGACTGAAGGAATGGCCAACTGGTGACCAGCCCAACTTGGGATCCATCCCATGGGTGGGCACCAATCTCTTATACTATTACTGATGCTGTGTTGTGCTTTCAGACAGGAGCCTGGTACAGCAGTTCTCTGAGAGGCTCTACCAGCAGCTGACTGAGATAGATGTGGATATTCAAAGCCAAGCATTGGACTGAGGTTGGGACCTATATGAAAGAGTTAGGGGATTAAAGGAACTGAAGGGCATCACAACCCCATAAGAGGACCAACAATGTCAGCTGACCTCAATCCCTTGGAGCTCCTTGATACTGTACCACAACCAAGGAACATGCACAGGCCAGTCCAAGACCCCTGGTACATGTGTGGCAGAGGACTGCCTTGTCTGGCCTTGGTGAGAGGGGATGTGCCTAATCCTCTGGAGACTTTATGACCCAGGGAGGGGGAATTCCCCAGTGGGGTACCCTATCAGAGTCATTGGGGAGGAGGAATGGGGGAATAACTCTGTGAGGGGGAATGGCAGGAGAGTGTCTTGATTACAGTTTCACTTCTGTGAACAGACACCATGACCAAGGCAAATCTTATGAAGGACAACATCTAACTGGGACTGGCTTACAGGTTCAGAGGTTCAATCCATTATCATCAAGGTGGGAACATGGCAGCGTCCAGGCAGATATGGGGTTGAAAAAGCTGAAAGTTCTACATCTTCATCCAAAGGAGAACAGAAGAAGGCTGGCTTCCAGACAGCTAAGATGAGGGTCTTAAAGCCCACACTCAGTGACATGCCTACTCCAACAAGGCCACACCTACTCCAAAAAGCCACACCTCCAAATGGTGTCACTCCCTGGGACACACATATTCAATCCACCAAAGGAGGGGCAACATTTGAGATGTAAATAAATAAAATAATTAATTAAATAAAAAATTATCTCACACACATTATTACATCCTTCTATTAAGTACAGTAAGGGCCAGTTTCCATCTGTGGCCATCAACCTGAGCCTGTGCCACAGGGCTCCATAGCCAAATAGCACCAGGAGAAAACTAACCTCCCAGAAGTGTGGACAAACCTGTAAGCTGAGGTAAGACAAACACCACTACTCAATGAGACCCACCCAGAACCCTCGGGACACAGAGACTAAGGAGCAGCCTGGGACAGGAGACTTCTGGTTTGCTCCTGTGGCCTGTGCCACGAGGCTCCATAACCAAATAGCACAGGGAAAGAGCTAGCCTCCCAGGAGTGTGGACAAGCCTGTGATCAGGGGTAAAGCCAGCACTTATGCTCAAAGGGACCTGCCCAGAACCCTCAGGCCAAAGGGACTGGGGAGAGGCCTTCTGGTTTCCTTCTGAGGTAGGGAGCTGATCCTGTGACACAGGGCTCTATACTCAAATACTGCCAGGAGAGAGCAGGCCTCCCAGGAGTGCTGACACACCTTCGAGCACAGGAAGACCACTACATCTGTTCAGATTCCTCGATCAAGAGGGACTCTCACAGAGCCATCAGGACACAGGAACCAAGGAAGAGCTGGGGACAAGATTCTTCTAGTTTCTGTCTGCACCGCAGAGCTGTCCCTGTACCATAGCTCTCCAAACACAAATTCCTCTGAGAGAGCTGGTCTCCAAGGAGTACTGACAAAAAGGCTTGCAGGGGAGACAAGTCACAGTCAGAGAGAGCAAGACCACGTAACACCAGAGATAACCAGATGGCAAAAGGCAAGGGCAAGAATATAAGGAACAGAAACCAAGGCAACTTGGCATCATCAGAACCCAGTTCTCCCAAGATAGCGAGCCCTGGATACCCCAACACACCAGAAAACCAACACTCGGATTTAAAAACCACTTCTCATGATGATAATAGAAGACTTTAAGAAGGAAATAAATAACTCCCTTAAAGAAATACAAGAGAACACAGGTAAACAGCTAGAAGCCCTTAAAGAGGAAATACAGGAAAACACAATCAAACAGGCAAAGGAAATGAACAAAACTATCCAGGATCTAAAAATGGAAATAGAAATAATAAAGAAATCACAAAAGGAGACAACCCTGGAGATAGAAACCCTAGGAAAGAGATCAGGAGTCATAAATGCAAGCATCACCAACAGAATGCAGGAGATAGAAGAGAGAATCTCAGGTGCAGAGGTTACCATAGAAAACATTGACACAACAGTCAAAGAAAATGCAAAATGTGGAAAGCTCCTAACCCAAAACATCCAGGAAATCCAGGACACAGTGTAAAGACCAAACCTAAGGATAATAGGTATAGAAGATAGTGAAGATTCACAACTTAAAGAGCCAGTAAATATCTTCAACAAAATTATAGAAGAAAACTTCCCTAACCTAAAGAAAGAGATGAACATAAACATTCAAGAAGCCTACAGAACTCCAAATAGATTGGACCAGAAAAGAAATTTCTCTCAACACATAATAGTCAAAACACCAAATGCACAGAACAAGGAAAGAATATTAAAAGGAGTAAGGGAAAAAGGTCAAGTAATTCCTCCAGTCACAATATAGTCAAAACACCAAATACACAAAATAAGGAAAGAATATTAAAAGCAGTAAGGGAAAAAGGGCAAGTAACATATAAAGGCAGACCTATGAGAATTACACCAGACTTCTCACCAGAGACTATGAAAGTTAGAAGATCCTGGGCAGATCTCATACAGACTAAGAGAACACAAGTGCCAGCCTAGGCTGCTATACCCAGCAAAGCTCTCAATTACCATAGATGGTGAAACCAAGATATTTCATGACAAAACCAAATTTACACAATATCTTTCCACCAACCCAACACTACAAAAGATAATAGATGGAAAAAGCCAACACAAGGAGGGAAACTACACCCTAGAAAGAGTAAGAAAATAATCTTTCAACAAACCCGAAAGAAGAAAGCCACACAAACATAAAAATAACATCAAAAATAACAGGAAGCATCAATCACTATTCCTTAATATCTCTTAACATCAAAGGACTCAATTCCCCCAAAAAAGGAAATAGACTAACAGACCCAGCATTTTGCTGCATATAGGAAACACACCTCAGGGTTAAAGACAAACACTACCTGAGAGGAAAAGGCTGGAAAACAATTTTCCAGGCAAATGGTCCCAAGAAACAGGCAGGAGTAGCCATTCTAATATCAGATAAAATCAACTTTCAAACAAAAGTCATCAAAAAAGATAAGGAAGGACACTTCATACTCATCAAAGGAAAAATCTACCAAAAAGAACGCTCAATTCTGAACATCTAAGCTCCAAATGCAAGAGCACCCACATTCATAAAAGAAACTTTACTAAAGCTCAAAGCACACATTGCACCTCACACAATAATAGTGGGAGACTTCAACACCCCACTCTCATCAAGAACAGATCTTGGAAACACAAACTAAAAAGAGACATAGTGAAACTAACAAAAGTTATGGACCAAATGGATTTAACAGGTATCTATAGAACATTTCATCCTAAATCAAAAGAATATACCTTCTCCTCAGCTCCTCATGGTACCTTCTCCAAAATTGATCATATAATTGGTAACAAATAAATCTCAACAGATATAAGGAGATTGAAATGATCCCAAGCCTCCTATCAGATCACTACAGATGAAGGCTGGTCTTCAATGGCAACAACAACAACAGAAAGCCCACATACATATGGAAGCTGAACAATGCTCTACTCAATGATACCTTGGTCAGGGAAGAAATAAAGAAAGAAATTAAAGACTTCCTAGAATTTAATGAAAATGAAAGTACAACATACCCAAACTTATGGGACACAATAAAAGCAGAGCTAAGAGGAAAAGCCATAGCCCTGAGTGCCTCCAAAAAGAAACTGGAGAGAGCATACACTAGCAGCTTAACAGCACACCTGAAAACTCTAGAACAAAAAGAAGCTAATACACCCAAGAGGAGTAGAAGGTGAGAAATAATCAAACTCAGGGCTAAAATCAACCAAGTAGAAACAAAAGAACTATACAAAGAATCAACAAAACCAGGAGCTGGTTCTTTGAGAAAATCAACAAAATAGATAAACCGTTAGCCAGACTAACCAGAGGACACAGAGACAGTATGCAAATTAACAAAATCAGAAACAAAAAAGGAAATAGACCAACAGAAACTGAGGAAATTCAAAAAATCATCAGATCCTACTACAAAAGCCAACAAAATTGGAAAATTTGGATGAAATGGACAAGTATCTAGACAGATACCAAATACCAAAGTTAAGTCAGGATCAGATAAACCATCTAAATAGTCCCATAAGCCCTAACGAAATAGAAGCAGTCATTAAAAGTCTCCCAACCAAAAAAAAGCCCAGGACCAGATGGGTTCAGTGCAGAATTCTATCAGACCTGCAAAAAAGACCTAATACCAATACTCTTCAAACTATTCCACAAAATAGAAACAGAAGGAACACTACCTAATTCATTCTATGATGCCACAGTTACCCTAATACCAAAACCTCACAAAGACCCAACAAAGAAAGAAAACTTCAGACCAATTTCCCTTATGACTATCAATGCAAAAATATTCAATAAAATTCTCTCAAACAGAATCCAAGAACACATCAAAATGATCATTCATCACGACCAAGTAGGCTTCATCCCAGGGATGCAGAGATGGTTCAATACCTGGAAATGCATCAATCCACTGCATAAACAAATTCAAAGAAAAAAAACACATGGTCATTTTATTAGATGCTGAAAAAGCATTTGAAAAAATTCAACATCCCTTCATGATAAAAATCTTGGAAAGATCAGGAATTCAAAGCCCACACCTAAGCATAGTAAAAGAAATATACAGCAAAACAGTAGCCAGCATCAAACTAAATGGAGAGAAAATTGAAGCATTTCCACTAAAATCAGGGACTAGACAGGGCTGTCTACTCTCTCCCTATCTATTCAATATAGTACTTGAAGTTCTAGCTAGAGCAATTAGACAACAGAAGGAGGTCAAAGGGATACAAATTGGAAAGGAAGAAATCAAATTATCACTATTTGCAGATGATATGATAGTATGCTTCACTGACCCGAAAAACTCCACCAGAGATCTGCTACAGCTGATAAACACTTTCAGCGAAGTGGCTGGATAAAAAATTAACTCAAGCAAATCAGTAGCCTTCCTATACTCAAAGGATAAACAGGCTGAGAAAGAAATTAGGGAAATGACACCCTTCACAATTGTCACAAACAATATAAAATATCTTGGCGTGACTCTAACCCAACAAGTGAAAGATCTGTATGACAAGAACTTCAAGTCTCTGAAGAAAGAAATCAAAGAAGACCTCAGAAGAAGGAACGATCTCCCATGCTCATGGATTGGCAGGATTAATATAGTTAAAATGGCCATCCTCCTGAAAGCAATCTACAGATTCAATGCAATCCCCATCAAAATCCCAACTCAATTCTTCATAGACTTGGAAAGAGCAATTCTCAAATTCATATGGAATAACAAAAAACCCAGGATAGCAAAAACTATTTTCAACAATAGAAGGAATTCTGGGGGAATCAGCCTCCCTGACTTCAAGCTATACTACAAAGCAGTAGTGATAAAAAACTGCATGGTATTGGTACAGTGACAGGCAGGTAGATCAATGGAATCGAACTGAAGACCCAGAAATGAACCCACACACTTATGGTCACTTGATCTTTGACAAAGGAGCTGAAACCATCTTCAACAAATGGTGCTGGTTCAACTGGCGGTCTACATGTAGAAGATTGTGATCCATTCCTATCTCCCTGTACAAAGCTCAAGTCCAAGTGGATCAAGGAACTCCACATAAAACCAGATACACTGAATCTAATTGAAGAGAGAGTGGGCAAAAGTCTCCAACACATGGGCACAGGGGGAAAGTTTCTGAACAGAACACCAATGGCTTGTGATCTAAGATCAAGAATCGACAGATGGGACCTCATAAAATTACAAAGCTTCTGTAAGGTAAAGCTGTCAATAGGACAAAACGGCAACCAACAGATTAGGAAAAGATCTTCACCAATTCTCTATCTGATAGAGGGCCAATATCCAATATATACGAAGAACTCAAGAAATTAGACTCCAGAGAACCAAATAACCCTATTAAAAATGGGGAACAGAGCTAAAAAGAGAATTCTCAACTGAGGAAACTCAAAGGGCTAAGAAGCACCTAAAGAAATATTCAACACCTTAGTCATCAGGGAAATGCAATTCAAAACAACCCTGAGATTCCACCTCACACTAGTCAGAACGGCTAAGATCAAAAACTCAGGTGACAGCAGATGCTGGCAAGGATGTGGAGAAAGAATAACACTCCTCCATTGCTGGTGGGATTGCAAGCTGGTACAACCACCACAACACATGGGCACAGGGGAAAAGTTCTTGAACAGAATACTAATGGCTTGTACTCTAAGATCAAGAATTGACAAATGGGACCTCATGAAATTACAAAGCTTCTGTAAGGCAAAGGACACTGTAAATAGGACAAAATGGCAACCTACAGATTGGGAAAAGATCTTTACCAATCCTACATCTGATAGAGGGCTAATATCCAAGGTATACAAAGAACTCAAGAAACTAGACTCCAGAGATCTAAATAACCCTATCAAAAGATGGGGAGCAGAGCTAAACACAGAATTCTCAGTTGAGGAAATTTGAATGGCTGAGAAGCACCAAAAGAAATACTCAACATCCTCTGGTCCTTTTATGCCTTCTTAGACAAAAGTTCTTTAGAAAATTACCTCATAGATAAAATATTACACAGAAGGATGTTGATATTAAGTTCAAAGCAGTGTTCTATTCTATAAGCTCCTTATAAGTTCAAAGCAACAGTTCCACATGCCCTTGCTTTATCATAGAGCACACCTGCAGCTTCATCCTTGGATCTGACCTAGAATGAATGTTTTTCCTTAATCACAAATTTATCCAAAGCCTATTTGTAATATTGAAAGTTCACTGCATTCCTTATTTTGCACCCTTTACTCACTATTGTATGAGGAATGGGCACATTCTATTCTTGATTCTAACTTTATTACATCTTTCTGGCAAAACAACTAAAACCATCTCTTTAAACTTTCTTCCTAAAATTATTTGAATCAAATCAAGAATTCTATAAAAATCATTATCAGGAAATATGAAATTATCAATTTGTCTATGCAGCATTACTGCATGATGGTACCTCTGTTGATTTGCAGAAAATCTGCCTGATAGGATGAGCCCAGGAATCATTAGACTATGTAATAATCACAGTAAAAGGCGTATCAGCTGCAAGAAGCAATCCTGAGTTGAAACCTCCTGGGACCTTGCGTCTCAGAGCTCACCAATCATAGGCCATGCGAAATCAATGGGCCACCTCTAGGAAAGTCACCTGCTAGATTTCTGACAAGATTTCATCAGAGCAATCTCAAAGACCTGAAAAAAAATAAATTATTACACATTAATCCTTGAAAGCAAGCAACTGCCAAACAGGATTGCTATACCCATCAAAACTGTCTTTCAAACTCAAGAACAAATGAAGATATTTTTGGACAAGCACAAACTAAGTCAACTCATAATGACAAACAAACAAATGTTACAGAACATACTTAAAAGAATAGTATACACAACAGAAGAAAGAACAATCACAGTTCTGAGATACAAGAAAGAATAAAATCAATCACAAAAGTAGCTGCATAAGGGAGAGCTAGGAAGGAATCAATCACGTCAAACACAGTCCACCAGGAAACCTAGATTCAGTTATGTATCATGTCCAGGAAATGCACCCCACTGGAAAAGATACCTATAGACTGAGGGTCAAATGATAGTATTAAAACAATCAAGTAAAAAGAAACCAAAAGGCAAACTGGTGTCAGTATTAGATACCTAATAAGTATTTGTTTATTAGTCATAGGGGATATAGAATGCTACTATATACTTAGGGAAATAATTCATCAGTAAAAACCATAATGCACCAAACTTTTGGGCTCAAATTTCATAAAACAAGCTCTAGTGGCCATAAAATGCCATATAGGCCCTGATACAATAACAGGTGATGCCAGGTCCCCTTCTCATCTTTAGACAGATCTTCAACACTGAAAACCTACCAAGAAACGTCACAATTAAACTACCGCATAGACCAAATAGACCTCGCAGATACCTGCATAATTTTCCATTCTATGGAAATGAAGTATTCAGTCTTCATAGTAGCCCTTGAAACCTCATATAAAACAAAAGCATATGCTAACTTACAAGTGTTTATGAAATAAAAACTAACCCAAAATGGTTTTTGTAATTTTTCAGATCACACTAGAATAAAATTTTTAAAATAGTAAGATAAAATACAAAACTTCATAAATACTCAGAAAGTGAACAATATGTTTGTGGCATCCAGTGTTACATGAAACAAATCAGGAAGAATTTTTTAATTCATAAAATCACATTAAAATGAAAGAATAAGCTGCCAGAATGTTTTGAAAACAACTAAAAATGCTCTAAGAGGAAAGACTGACTATGAGTGCACACATTAAAAAATCAAAAGCTCCTCAAATAAATAACAATTATTTACATCAAAATCTAAAAACACATAAACAAGTGAAACTGAAAGGCAATATGAAGGAGAAAATAATAAAGATCATGTCAGAAATTAATAATGTGGTGACTTTTTAAAATACATAAATTCCAGGGCTGGAGAGGTGGCTCAGAGGTTAAGAGCACTTGCTGCTCCTGTAGTAGTCTATAGTTTGGTTCCCAGCACAGTGTTGCGTGACTCACAATCATTTTTAACTCTGGTTCCAGGAGACCCAATGACCTCTGACTTCTGTTGGCACCTGCATAGAACACATAAACCCACAGAGGCCACATACATGCATATAATAAATAAACAAGTGGGCAATATCCACATATCAATCAATGTTGCATATGCAGATACATAGAAGGGAATTCATCATGAGAACTGAATACATAATTATATAAGCTAAGAATTCCCATGACATAGCTCTGGAAAGCCAATCCCTAGGTTCTCTAACTCCCAAGATAATCAAGATACCTCGATGGAAGAGTGGACAACAACTTTGAAGGAAAACTAGTACAACTGACTACAGGAGAAAACCAGAAGAATTCTGTGAAGTGGAAAGGCTCCCACGGTTTGGGGGTTTTTTGGTTTTGTTTTGGGGCTCTTTACCATTTTTAAATTGTTTATTATTTATTTTATTACATCCCAAATGCTGACCCCCTCCATGTCCCCCCTCTCAGAGTTCCTCTCCCCACTCTACCCCCTTCGCCTTTGAGACAAGGTCTCACTATATAGCTTTAGCTGACCTGAAACTTGCTGTGCAGATCAGGCTGGCCTCAAATTCACAGAGATTTGCCTCCTAAGTTCCGGTATAAAAATCATGAATCATCACAATGCCTAGCAGGAATTTATACTACATGTGAAAACTGTGGTAACTTAAAAGATTTGACAGGGCAGATAATGAAAAAAATAAAAGAAATTAATTGTAAGAAAACAACAGAGATAGAAGTCTGTAATTCCAGCACTTGGAAGGTGGGGCAGTAGAACCAAAGGTTCAAGTCCAGCCTATATAAGTGAATTTAAGTCAAGTATGGGCTGTACAAGACCATGTCTCCAAAAAAACATAAAACAAAAAAACAAAAAGCAATCATCATAGTACATGATCTGGATATGTGATGAACATATTTTACATCAAAACAAAACAAATACTACGGCTGGAGAGAGGACTTATTTAGTAGAGTGTCTGCTACACAATCTGGGGCAGGTATAAGTTTGAATCCCCAGCATCCACATAAAGCTACTTACGATGGTGACCCTAGCACCAGGAGGGCAGAGACAAGCATAACTCCAGAGACAACCGGCCAGCCAGCCTAGGCAACTGGTGAACACCAGGTTCCTTGAGAGATGGGTGAACAATTAAGAGTACTTGCTGCTCTCACAGAAGACCTGAGTTTATTTCCTAGCACTCATGTTGGATGTCCTACAATGACCTATAAGCCAGCTCCCCCTCCAGGGATCCAGCGACCTCTTCTGGTTGTCATGGGTACCTGTACACATACACAGAGATAAATAGAATCTTAGGAGAAAACTAAAAATAGTTCTACCATATGATCCACCTATACTTTCTCTTTTTTTGTTATTATTCTTTTGGTGTTGGGGATTGAGCTTTCAGACTCAATGCTATATCTACAGCCTCAGCTAGCTCAATTATTAATATATTTCAATGAAATTAACATACCAAAAAGACATCAACACATAAATAGTTTTATAGCACCATTCACAATAACTAAGCTATGTAGTTAGGCTAAGTGACTATCGATGGATGAATGAATGAATGAATAATATGTGTCATATGAACACATGGGCTATTATTTGGCCATTTTTTAAAAAATGAAATTGTGTCCTTTGCAGAAAACTAAATGGTGCTAGAGGACATTGTGTTAAGTAACATAACACAGACACAGAAGAAGAACCCAAGCATTGCGTGTTTTCTGTCACATGAAGAAACCATAGGGGAAAGAAGTGACATGGCTGTAAACATAACTACAGGTAGGAAGGGAAGAGTGGATAAAGTGACATGGCTGTAAACGTAACTACAGGTAGGAAGGGGAGAGTGGATAAAGAAGACTGAATTTGATCCTGAGTCCCCAAATGGCTGATAATCTATTGTTATATCAATCAAGTGGCCCTTGCTTACAAAGATTAAAGTCTGGCTGTTGATTACCCCATGTTCTCAGCTGTCAATTACCTAAGTATCACACGCTGTCAGCCATAAGAAGAGGGACGCCAGGCTGCCTCTGTTTGGTCCTGGTGCTCTATGTCAATGCTCCAGATGATTTTGGGATCCTTCTAATTTCATTATAATGATAAAACATACCAACCAATGCTCTAAACCAATGAAACTATGCCCAAATGAGGAAGGAGAAGGGGAGCACCCTCCTTCCCAAAAAACTCACATGCACCCGTCATTGAGTTTACATGTTCTCCAACTTGGTAGTCTGAGAAGCTTTGGCAGCAGGCAGAAGAGTCTATCAAACAGCCATTTAACAGAGTGGAGATGTTCAGGGTCTAAAGGCACCTTCTCCCCACACAGGTCTAGGATTTGGATTCTTAAAGCTGGCTTCTGGTTGGGGGGTGCAGGGTATGCATGCTGTCATCTGTGCACCGCCAGCTTTTGTCTTTTGGGAGATGCTGGGGATTGAACCCAGGGCCTCACGCTTGCTAGGCAAGTGCTCTACCACTGAGCTAAATCCAAACACACACACACACACACACACACACACACACACACACACATCTTTTTTTTAAACTATTCCCGTGGAATTGTTTCTACTCCCATGAGGCCCAGCCCAGCCATGCCATGACCCCACAGGAGCATAAATTCCTAGCATGTCCATAGGAACCCAGTGTTCACTCTGCCATGGCAACAAGTCATACTCATTGGCCAGTTCATGAATGTCCAAATTACCCATTTGACTCATTCTAAGAGCCATTACCCTAGATTTCTGTAAATTCGTGGGAGAGGTGTTTGCTTGTTTATTCATTTTGTTTGAGGGTTCTAAACTGTAGTTTAACCAGCAAACATTCATTAAAACCTTGAGAGATTAGCACTGTGCTCAGCTTTGTGGTACCATCAATACAAGAATGCAGTTCTTATCTCAAAGGGAAAAAGAGATAGGGACCCAGAAACACAGATTTAGGCTACCCCAAATTCTATATTCCAACATAGAAACAGGTTTTTTGGCATTTTATAGAAACAAAACAAAGAAAGTCACAAACACATTTTTCAGATACATTAGTGGCTAATAAGCTTCTCTCCCTCAGTGACACAGATATAAACTAGATTAGACCAGATTAAAAACAGGCAGGTTTATTAGGAGGCAGCTCTTGAGTGGGTTCACTGATCTCACAGGTGAAGGCCAGTGAAGTTACATATCCAAGCTAAAGCTAGGGAGTTGATAAAGTGTGAACTAGGAGCTGGGATTGTGTTCATACCTGGCCAAAAACTGAGCCTCTGGGCAGACACTCTTAGGTGGGTTGCCAGAAACAAAGAAAGGAGGGGTGATGACGTTAGCCCAGATTTTCTCCAAACAGGTGGTAAGTTTTCTTTGTGCAGACAGAGTTGGAGGAAGGATGGGGTTTCCTAGCATGCTCGAAGGGTGGGGAACATGGGTTCTAGCCTAACAGCGGCTATGTCAGGTGGGCAATTTTTAACAAAGCAGGGAATGTCTACTATCAGTCTCAGGTACTACTATCTGATGACATTCTTAGGTTTGGGATGGGGAAGCCAGGAATCTGTTTGTATATCCCAAAAGTTCTTACCTAATAGTCTCAGGATGTTAGGCTAGATACAGAGGTGGCAATGAGTAGATATCAAAGAAGCTAAAGACTGGTCAAAATGATCTGTAACTTAGGCTCTGGACCTACTATGTTCCAGCTTCTCCATAGTCACAGGAGTTCTAATCAGTCAATGAGCCTTTGAAAATTCATGGCTTCTTTATGGAAACTTTAGTTCACAGTACCAAGAGAACTGTTATGGCTGCTCATTAGATGCTCAGGACTCAGTGTGTAACACAGACAAATTCAATAATAGCCACAACCTCCCTGAAAGAATGTCCTCGGAGCAGCCTCTTCCTCAAGAACACCTATCAGGCTTGCGAATTTACTTTTGGGCACTGATTTTAATTATTTCTAGTCTGCTTAAAATTTCCCTAGCCTACCCACAGATGGGCTGAATCAAGCAGCCCAGTGTTTAAGGAATAAATGAAACTCATTCATCATTCTTCGAGCACTTGAATAAAAAGAGGAAGCTAAAGGAGCTCATGTTCTTCAGCCTCCATCTGGCTTACTCTGTATTCTACGAAAAAACAAAAAAACTGTGCCAGCCTCAGATTACGTGTGCTTACAAAGACCTGTTGAATAGAAAATGCTGGGGGTGGGACCTAGCAAGCTGCATGCTGCTTCCAAGTAATTCTCAACGTCAACGTCTGAGGCCACAGGCTTGAGCTACAGCTCTGCTGCATAGGTCCCTCCTTTTCTCAGGGTCAGGACCAGGCATTCTTCCAGAGAAACCTACTTACGGCTGTGGTAAATCAAAGTTTTTTAAGACCAAAATACCTCCAAAATAAAAGGGTTGATTATACTGTTACAAATGCTAGCCCAAAATGAAAGGATTGATCCTGGGACCAATTCCCTAAGTCAGCAACTGCTTGGTGAGAGCGTTAGGCTTGGGCTAGGTATACTAAAGCTGTGTTCTCCAGCAGCAGCCTCTTTCTCCCTCTATCCTCATAGCTGCTGTCAAAGAAACGGCAAGCACCTCTCCGAGAGTCTGCCTTTCTGTCCACGATTCTTGCTACTATCCCGAAGGATGTTTATGGAGAGCCTATGGAGAGCTATACATGGCACATCCACTATGATGGACAAATTAACCAAAAGGGCAAACCTCTGCCCCGTCTTCTCCTGTCACACATCTGAGACAACTGACTGCAGGCATGTACTATGGGCTACTTGTGAAAATTTTGAGAGAAGGAAGTATAAAAATGTTAACAAAATTTACTAGGAAAGAATTTAAGACCAGAAGGAAAGCTTTATTTTAATTTAAAAAAAAAAAAAAAAGGATACAATCTTTGGTACAAAACAAAAGTGCCCTTGGAAGGAACAAAGAGATTGGTGTGTAGTCATTACTTTTCTGTTGCTGTAATAAATCATCATGTCCAGAAGCAACTTAGAGACAAACATGTTTAATTTAGCTTATGGTTCTATGTCCATAACAGTCCGTAGAGCAAACTGGTAGTGAGTAAAGCTATAAACCCCCAGTGAAGTACTTGCTCCAACAAGGCTCCAGTCCCAAATGCTCCATAGCCTCCCCAAACAGCATGGCCAACTAGGGGACAAGTGTTCAAATATCAGAGTCTTTGAGGATCATTCCTCATGGTCAAATCCCCAGCATAACGGGAGAAAAAAGAGAGATTGGACTTCTACAGGAAGCTCCATTCGGATTCCCATCCTGGTCTCCTATGAGAAGGAAGATCAAAATAAAAGCTCCATCTTCATTGGTTGATATTTAAATCTGCATATTACAGCTGAGAGCCGTAGTTTTATATCACACAGCCGTGATATAAATCTGCACGGTAAGCTGGGAGTTTTGAAGCTGTTCATCTGGTGGTTGAAGTAAGAACAAGTTCAGACATGGGCCACAAAGCTCAGTTGGTTCTTCTGAGAACAGAGACTACCTAGTCAGCAAATGGCTTGGAGATGAGACGCCACTGTTGCAAGTAGGCCCTCAGTTCCTTACCATAAGCCGTGAACACATGAACTGTGCCTTCAGACTCAGGCACCTCACCTTTGGCAATAATAATTAGTTCGAGAGGTGACTGGGTGCCCAGAAAGAGAATAGCCCAGGTCACCCAGGCTGGTACCTGAACACACAATGAACAAAGTAACTATTTTCCTCCACTCATGCTTCTACATCCTTTTCTGTATCTTTTAACAGTGTTCATACAATGTATCACCCTGGGCCTGTTATTTCTTCAACATTTTTTCTATTCTTTGTCTAAAAACAGCATACTTTGGTCAAGTCTTTGGACTTCACCTTTTGGGAAGATCCTCATTTACACATACTGTAAATTGAACAAAATTTCATCAGCAATTTTTTTCCAATAGTTTTTTTTCACTTTACATCCCAATCACAGCCCCCTTCCCTCCTCTCTTCCCAGTCCCACACTTACAGATCCCTCTCCCCATTGCCCCCTTCCCCTTCTCCTCAGAGAATGGGAGCCCCTTCCCCTTGGGTACCATCCCCACCCTGGGACACCTAATCATAGCAAGACTCGGCACATCCTCTCCCACTGAGGCCTAACCAGGCAGTCCAGGTAGGGGGAAGGGGATCCAATGGCAGGGAACAAAGACATAGGCAGCCCCTATTCCATTAGTTAGGGGACCCACAGGAAGACCAAGATGAGCATTTGCCACAAATGTCTAGGGGGTCTAGGTCCAGCTACTGCATGCTCCCTGGTTGGTGGTCCAAGCTCCATGAGCCCCCCTGGTCCCAGGTTAGTTAACTCTGTGAGTCTTCTTGTGGTGTCCTTGACCCCTCTGGCTTGCGTACTTGTATCCCCACTTTCTCCACTCTTCCGTAAGACTTCCTGAGCTCCATCTGATGTTTGGCTCTGAATCTCTCCATCTGTTTCCATCCTGCTGGATAAAGCCTCTCAGGAGACAGTTATGCTAGGTTCCTGTCTGCAAGCATAGCAAAGTGTCATCAACAGTGTCAGGGATTGGCTTGTTCGCATGGGAGGGGTCTCAAGTTGGGGCAGTCATTGGTTGACTGTTCCATCAATCTCTGCTCCATCGTTATCCCTACACATCTTGTAGGCAAGACCCATTTTGAGTTGAAGGTTTTGTGGGGTGAATTGATGTTCCCTTCCTCCTCTGAAAGTCCTGCCTGGCTACAGGAGGTGGCCACTTCAGTCACTACATCCCTCTACTGGGATGGTGGTCAGGTTTGAGGAGGTGGGGAGAGGGCTGGGAGTGAGAATGGAAATCAGCCAGGCAGTGGTGGCACACACCTTTAATCCCAGCATTTGGGAGGCAGAGGCAGGCGGATTTCTGAGTTCGAGGCCAGCCTGGTCTACAGAGTGAGTTCCAAGACAGCCAGGGCTACACAGAGAAACCCTGTCTTGAAAAACAAAAAATAATAATAATAATTTTAAAAAGAGAGAGAGAGAATGGAAATCGGTGGGGTACATCTCTATTGGCTAGCCTGAGGCCTGGGGTGGGGGAGGGTAAGGGAGGTCTATAAGGATACCCTCACTGAAATTTATCAGCACTTATTAACTGACTTCTAATTCTAGCCCAATAACTCACATGAGGACTAAATGACCTCTCTCACACTCTTATTCTTGCTCTCTCTAGCTTTTGATTTCTCTTCTCTCATATTGAACAGCTTAAAACAATAGAAATGAACTGGGAGTGGTGGTGTACCTTTGGTCCCAGCACTAGGAGGCAGACACAGGTAGATCTCTGTGAGTTTAAGGCCAACCTGATCTACATAATGAAATCCAGGGTAGCCAGGGCTGTTACACAAAGAAACACTGTTGTGAAAAAAATTCCAAACAAATAGTCTCTCGTGGCTACTGATAATTCTTGGCCTTCATGGTTTATAGATACATCTTCACTGCAATAGGACATCACACCTCTGGATCTGTTCATATTTTATAACCCTTAAGCTGGTTGTCAGATATGGTGTAGTCCAATGGATAATTAATGACTTCCTATCAACTGTGACATAAGTGTTTGTTGCAGTTTTCCTCTTAACCCAGCTAGCTCCCAAATAATTGAAACTAGACTATTATATTAACCTATCAAGCTTTAAGGGCACAACTAAGCAGTATTATTTTATTTTAATCCTCTAAACTAATCTGGCTACCTCCCAACCCAAATCCCCATGTTATTTGTATTTTACTACTGAACTGGGTCTCTGGGTATTGCAGGATATATGGTCACATTGTGAACTGGAGAACCTTGTTGTAGTATGGCTCAGACAGAGCACACACCTCAGAGCTAAATAAAGTCAACCCTAGATCAAGAGGTAGAGTAAGCAACCAGCTAACCGGGAGTGAACGTTAGTAAACAGAGAGGAGGGTCATTGAGGAGAAGGGCATTTAAGACAATATGGAGAAGAAAGAGTGCTCTCCTTCTGAGCCGTCAATGGAATAGGAAGATAAGCTGGGTCCTCTCTCTGCCTCTCTGAGGTAGCAGGTTTTCATCCCAGCATCTGGCTCCTGAGTCTTCTTTCATAAAATTGAATGGCTAGAATTTTTGTTTTTAAAACAACAGCTTGGCCCTCTGTCTAGTGGAAAGACAGCACGGTCAGAGAGATCACTCCAGCTGGAGACCAACTGAGAATCTGTCAGATATTGTAAGTCATGTGGGAAGCCCTCAAAGAGACATTAAGGATGGGGAGTACCACAATGAAAGGCTTTAGGACCCTGTATACTCTAGAGGGCTTGAAAATAGAAGCAGAAAACAAAAAGCTAAATAACTTAACTAAAATTGGCTCAGTACTGATTATTGTAGGGGTTTGGGCACTGCCACACAAACCACTCAGACACCAATCTTAGTTGAACAGGGCTAGTTTATTGAACACCCCCCAAGAATGATCAATCAAGGCCATAGCTCAGACTTGGGAGCTGAAATGAAAGCTGTGACCATGAATGTTTTTCAGGGTCAGTTTATGTAGTGGTTTGAATATGGTTGGCTCAGAAAGTGGCACTATTAGGAGGTGTGGCCTTGTTGGAATAGGTGTGGTCTTGTTAGAGGAAGTGTGTCACTGTGGGTGTGGGCTTTAAGACCCTCGTTATAGTTTTCTGGAAGCCAGTCTTCTCCTAGTGGCTTTCATAAAGATGTAGAACTTTCAGCTCCTCCTGCACCATGCCTGCCTGGATACTGCCATGCTCCTGCCTTTATGATAATGGACTGAACCTCTGAGCCTATAAGCCAGCCCCAATTAAATGTTGTCCTTATAAGAGTTGCCTTGGTCATGGTATCTGTTCACAGCAGTAAAACCCTAACTAAGACAGTTTATATAGGCAGAAATCCATAATGAGCTCTTAAGTGAGTGCAGGGAGAACTACAGGGTGGTTGGCCTTTTTCCAAGTTTTTGTAGTAGTTTAGACATAGCAGTTTAAGCTGCCCTCTATCTTGTTTGGCTCTAAATGAAGGATATGGTTGGGGAATTTCCAAGAAGAAGAAAGGAGGAAGAGAAGGAAAAGGAAACCTCAGAATATATGGTCAACTTGACCTTGCTCTGAGCCAAACTATTTTTCTGTGTCTATAGTCAAGTTGCTTTTGCATCAGCAATATGGGTTGGCTGACAGGCATGAAACAAAAGAGTTAAAGTTAAGCTAGCAGGCTTCATCCAGTCTTGATGGATAATATGATTATTATCATTTTGGTATTTTATACTTTATTCTTAATAGCCATAATGGCTTTCTGTACACATTCAAAGAAAGAATGGATTGAGAAGATATAAGGCTTAGAAGGAAAATTACAGAGACTTATAAGTGAGACTAAGAAAAATACTCAAACACAGATGGAGAAACTTAGATAAGCCTTAGAAAGACCTAAGGAATAGACACAGACAGAGGAATTTAGACAGGAGCCTACCACATCACTGAATAATGAAACTGAAAAGCATCAGCCCAAGATTATTAGAAAACCAACCTTAGTCGATCCAGGAGATGATAGGTACCTCCAAGTGTATAACAGAATTAAATGTAATCCTGTAAACATATTAGATCTGTGGAGACTTAAGGAAGCAACCCTTTCCTATGGTATTCACCCTATGTGAAGCAGATATTAAATTCATGGACAACTCAGAACAGAATTATCCCTCCAGACTGGAAAGATTTCACAACAGCAATATTGGAAACTGGTCCTCAATTATAATGGTGAACGTGGTGAAAAGAGCTGAGAATTCTACATCTTCATCTGAAGGCTGCTAGCAGAATACTCCCTTCCAGACAGCTAGGATGAGGGTCTTACAGCAGCCACAGTGACACACCTACGCCAACAGGGCTACACCTTCTAATTGTGCCACTCCCTTGGCCGAGCATATGCAAACCATCACACTTGGTATTATGTTGTTTAGCAGCTTTAAATGCTTGGGATAAAGTTGAAGAATCAGGAAAGAGATATGAGTCATTTACTAAAATTATGCAAGGCCCAAAAGAAGCATTCAACGATTTTTTGCAAAGATTGATTTCATCAGTAAATAGAATAATATCAGAATCAGAAGTTAGAAAAATACTGATTGGAACTTTGGCTTTTGAAAATGCTAATTCAGAATGAAAAAGAGTGATTAGACCTTTAAAGGAAAGAGCAACACCAATATAGGAATGGGTTAGAAATACAGATGATATTGGATCTCAAGTTTATGATACTAATCTGATAAGTAATTTCTAAAAGTCTTAAGAAAAATAAAAATGGGGGGCTGGAGAGATGACTCAGCGGTTAGGAGCATCGGCTGCTCTTCCAAAGGTCATGAGTTCAATCTCAAGAAACCACATGATGGCTCACAACCATCTGTAATGAGATCTGATGCCCTCTTCTGGTGTGTCCAAAGACAGCTACATTGAGCAGGGCAGAAGAGAGTGGGGCCGGAGCAAGCAAGGCCAGAGCAAGCAGGGCCAGAGCGAGAAGAAAAAGTGTCTGAAGACAGCTACAGTGTACTTACATATAATAAATAAACAAATCTAAAAAACATAATTTAAAAATGGCAGATGTTTCATTGTCATAAGCAGGGTCATTTGAAAAGGAATTGTAGGTAAAGCATTCCTAGAAACAACGGTTTTTGGTTTTTGTTTGGGGTTGGTTTGTTTGTTTGTTTGTTTGTTTGTTTTAGAAATAATCCAAAAAGAAGGTCTTGGCCTTCAGGAGTATGTAGAAGGTGTGGCAAAGGCAGGCCATGAACTAATAAATGCAGATCAACAGGGATAAGCAAGGCAACCCTTTGCCATCAGGACATGCCTGAGAGGACCTCTCCAAGACCCTGATATCAAATTTGATTTAATCATTCCCTCTCAGCATCGGAGAAACTCAGCACGGAGCAATTAAAAGATTTAATGCCTGTTGTTTAAAACAACTCTGCTCAGGGTATAATCAAGGTCAGGACACCTTCAATGGATAAAACAAAAAAATTCAGAAGAGACCAGAAAACAAGTATTTTGACAAACTGATCTAAATGATCAGAGACCTACACTGAAAGTACAAATAAGTGGCATTGAAATTGAAGGGTTAGTGGACACAGGAGCAGATGTATCAATAATGTCACCAAAATCGTGGCATCCAGATCAGCCTCTTCAGGGGTAAATATTGGAACTTTATCCCAGGTGAAACCAGAGTGGGTGGGGTGTATAGGGGGCAGAAGGATAAATAGATAAATTAAAGCCGTATGTGGCTACTATAGCAATGAATTTATGAAAGTGTGATTTGTTGAAGCAATGAAAAACACAAATTAACACTCCTCCTAACCCAGAAATAAACCATAAAACAAAGAATGCTTCTGAGAGAATATTTTAAAATATTATCAAGAACAGTCACAGTCTGTTCAGGTTGTCCTGAACTGGAATAAGAATTACAATGATTCAAATTTAAAAGCTGCTTGCAAAAGACAGGCTGAAATTTAAATTGAAAGTCCTCTATGATCTAAAAATAAATACATATAAACCATATATATATATATATATATCAGAAATGGTTGTATTTATCCACTAAGGTATATTTAGTTTCAAATTTTCAAAAGAATTTCTTACTTCTATTGAAATGTAATACTTTTTCCATTACCAGAAAGCATTTTGCCCTAGAAAAGATATAATCTGCCAAAAAAAAAAAAAGGAAGGGAGAAAGACCAGCCCTATTCTCTCTCCTGCTCAGTTGTTGGCTGATCAGTTCTTATTGACAAATCAGAGAATAAATGGGGAGCAATATTTATGCAGCATTGAAGCAGAAGATATTTAGAATAAACATTACAATGTCATGTCTGGATTGCTACTAGATATGGGGTCAGAGAAATCAGCTTTTGAAAAATTCAAGGATAATCTTTACACAGTATACAATAAACATTATGCCTATAAGCTTTAGCTACATAGTAAGTTGAGACCAGACTGTAATGCATGAGACCTTCTCAATTTCTTTTTAATTAGAGCACCTCTCTATAGCAAAGCCACTAGAGTCTCACATTCTGATATAAAGTCCCTCAAACAAAGAGAAAGGGGTGAAGACATCACTAGCCAAAAGCATAGCAGGCAACCAAGACTGGGTAATACTAGACCTGATGCCCTGGTTTCCAGAATAAAAGGCCAGTCCCTTCTCCAACATCTCTTTTGCATAAGATCTTTTTTCGAGCAGAAATCTCTATTTATGCATCAAATAAACACATAAACGAAACCCACCCCAATGAGGACAAGACAATTCTACTCAGAGCTCGCTATTGCAAAGGAACCAACCAGTCACTGGTTTTGGTAGAGACTCAGAAGCTGGCAAAAGGGCAGGAAAGGCCCCTAGAGGGGACCAGGAAGGCTCAACTGTATCCTGTTTGGATACCCCTGGCCTAGGAAAGCTAAGGATAGACTAACTAGGAAGGATGGACCTTTGTGATGGTTAGGGAAAACAGGTGCAGCTTTGCTCTGGTTGGTGGTAAGATGGAAATAAGAAAAAATGTTAGGAAAATTGGCACTTACCCACAGGGTCCTGATCATTTGAAGCCATCTTTATTGAGGTTTATTGAGGTCTACAGAACTAATGATTGGGAAGTCTTACACAAAGTCAGCCTTTGTCCTGGTATATATCCAGTCTCTCGTTAACACATAAGCCTGGGTTGCCCCAGCTTAAAGAAAGAAGGACTTGCAAAATGAAAATCTTTGGCACCTACTCATCTAGCCAATAAGCTGTACAAAGCAATTGATAATGAAAATAAAATATTGCTTCAGTAAATCTAAAATTAAAAAACAAAGGTTATGAAAAAACAAATTCATAACTCAAAATTGCTTTACATAATAAAGCACTGCATCCTTCCCATGTATCACTGCTGCAGAAACCTGTCCGGTGATCTGTTCTCCCTCTTTAACTATTTGAACAAAACTAGAATCCGTTTGGTGAATACAAAGTGTTTGGTCTTCTACCCCTGCTGCCATAACTTTAGCGTATGCTGGAAGCTGGGAAAGAAAAAATGTCAACAAAAAGAGGGCACTGAGAGATGAAGGGATTTAGAGCTGTAATCCCTACACTTAGAGGAGGAGGCGAGCTGGGATTTTGGGGCTCTCGGAAGGTCTAAGGAACAGAACCTAGCAATTAGAGGCATTTGTATACTTTATTTTCTGCTCTTCCGAAAGATTAGGATGGGGAACTTAAAGGTAATAGGTTTTAATGTAGAATTCTAACAATCAAGACTTAAGAGCATGAGATAGTTTCAAGGCAAAGGACACGAAGGGTCTGGCGTGCAGTATACTAGAGAGGTCGAAGAGTAGAAAAGCGGTGTTATTCTAGATCTGGAGTCCCAGAAGGCTTGTGCGCAGCGCGAGGGATCTCCAGGCTTTACGGTAACTCAGTTGCGCCCCGGTCTCCCACCCTCGTGCGCAAGCGCGGAACCGTTGCCTGCCGAGCGGTTGCGGGGAGGAGCGGTTTGCTGCCTAGTGGCTTGGCCAGTTTGACATCATGGCGACCGCCCGTCCCCGAGACGGAGCTCCTCCGTGCGCCCGCGGCACCGTGGCGCCGCCAGTCCGAGGTATGGGAAAGGAAACAAGAACAAAAATGTAGGATTTACCAAAGATGAGGAGCTCAGGTCCGAAGGATGTGGGGAAGTCTAGTCCTCAGGGTACCCCGGACCCTCGGTGTAGGGAACCGGAACAGGGAGCACGGACCCCGGGAAACTGAGGCACAGCGAGACTCTTGGGAGGAGGGCTGGAGCTCTGATACATTCGTTCTTGTACTGCCGACGAAATAGAGGCTGGCGTTCTCCGGGGAAACTGAGGCTGAGAGGTAGCGCTGTGGCACAAGGACGGGCACGGAGTCTTGACATTCTGAGCCACAGACGCTCCAGGCTCTTCCCCAGGGGTTGGAGTGAGAGAACATGGGGAGGAATACTGGGGGCCATCGGTCGCTTTGGGCTTCTCCGACAAAATTCTCACCGATCAGGGGAAAAAACAAAACAAAACAAAACAAAAAATCGGACACCATTTTGACGCCACTGCTTACTTGGGTCAGTTCTCTTGGACTAATTCGAAATGACACTTGCCTCTTCCTGATGCCTAGCCTCCGTCGATGTGAGTCTCGTGGTGGTAGTCCATGGTGGCGGAGCAAGCAACATCTCAGCCAACCGGAAAGAGCTGGTATACGAGGGCATCTGCAGAGCGGCAACCGAGGGCTACAAGATCCTCAAGGCGGGAGGGAGCGCGGTAGATGCTGTGGAAGGAGCCGTGACTGTCCTGGAAAACGACCCGGAGTTCAACGCAGGTACATTATGCTTTGCCTAGTGAATAATGCCAAATGGGGGCAAGCGCCTGTCCGCATAAACGAGGTATCTGTTAGTCTCACCGGTTGTGTGGTCAAACAATACTCTAGAGCAAGATGCAGTACTGAATTTTCTCATTTTGCACTAAGGAACTTGTTTTGAAATTTTTTTTAAGTCTGTTAATTCAACTTTTTTTTAGCCTGCCCCCTAAGAATTCAATACCAAAAGCCAGGCATCTTGCTGGAGATCCCTCCACAGCCTCAAACACACAATCTTCAAGCCTCAGCCTCCCAAGTGCTGGCTTTACAGGTGTAGACTCTTTGTATTTGTGGGTCTTGGGGTAGACGTTACATACCATAAAATGTAACCATTTTGATTTTAAGAACTGTGTTCATTCCCTCCCTCTCCCCCCTCTGCGTGTGTGTGCGTGTGCATGCGTGCGTGTGTATGCGTGCATGTGTGCGTGTGTTCTCTACCGCCCCCAAATTAGGCTCAAAAATCTTGAAACAGATGCTGCTGGGAGAATCCTTTATTATAATATCTGGTCTCTACTAAACGATAAAATCACTAGTCATCTTTCTGACTAGTAAACTGACTCTGGATAGGTCTCTAGGTGGAGACTGATCATTTTACAGACCATGCTGTAAGTGGAAACTTGGGATTTACAGCCCCTTTCATCTTCTGGAAAAGAGAAAGGGGCCCCCACAATCAAGAAATCCAAAAAACATCCTGAATGTACAGCAAAAGTAGACCGGTACCCAGCACCCTTCCAGACCCTGCCCTGTGTGCTTCGTCGTCTCACTGTTCAACTGTCTCCTTCATGTAACATGCTAGTGATACATCTGACTTCTAGGAAGCTCTAGAAAATTAAGCCCTAGCAGGGGTTTTGAGAGACTGGCTTGCAGTTGTCTGGCAGAAATTATAGAGAAGTTACAACTTAAAAATTGGCATCTGAAGTAAGGAAGCAATCTTGTGGGACTAAACCCCTTAACCAGTGGGATCAGACTCTTCAGGTGGCTAGTGTCAGAAGGTCAGAGTTTGCCAGAGCGTGATGTGGGGAGGGGACTCGCACATCACTGTCAGAAGTGAAGTGCTGAGGGAAACCCCAAAGCTCTTTCCCACTCCTTCCTTCAGAAGTTTGCATTTCCTAAAAGTCATATAAATACAATCAGAGTGAATTATTTTATGTTTGGCCATGTTCTAGGATAATAATCATCGTAGTTAATGTGTCTACCTGACCCAGGTCGAGGTGGTCTAAGAAATTCAAAAGATTAACTCACTCTATAGTTCTGTGAAGTAAGCATAATTATTTTGCTTATCTCTCAGAACACTGCAGATTAATTTACTGGGAAAACATTCATTTCTTTTGTTTTGAAATAGAAAACCTAAGATTTTCAGATTAAAATACTTTTTAGAACTGCACCACCCACACACCATCTATCTTGGGGAAAAAAATGTCAGGATATCTTAACCAATTAATTATGATGTATTTATTTACCCAGAGGATCTTAGCAGAGGCTGCTGGGATACTGGGATACCTCAGCTGGAAACAGCAGATGGGAAAGACAGAGTCCAAGCAGATGTTCTGCAGTTACTAGTCCCACTGCAGCCGCTCAACCTCTGATCTCCTTCTTTTCACCACTACTCATCTTCAGGCATCTGGAAGGGGGGATACCTGCAGAGAGACAGCCTTGGGGAGCTGCTTGCTCTGTCTCCTTGAATTTGTTAGGCACTCTGATACTTACATTGAAAATTTTTGTAAGTTAATCTATGATTGAGACATTACAGATCACTTTCTTGGTGGTTTCTAGACTTTCAGAATCTTTCCTTGAAAAGGCTGGTTCAGTTAGGTCTCTGGTGACCTCTAACCTATAAGGATCCCTCCTGTGATGGTTTATAACCTAACAGAGTCTCTCCTCCACACTAGTTGAGGGAGTGCAGATCAGGGAACTGCTGCAACTGCTCCCCAAGGCTGCCTCTCTGCGGGTCTCCCACCTCCAGATGCCTGAAGACAGTAACCTGGACTCTGTCTTTTCCAGCTGCTGTTTCCAGCTGTGGTCAATAGAAATCCTATCCCAGTGGCCTCTGCTAAGATTCTCTGGGTAATTATTTGGAATCTTCAAAAACCTAACACTGGGCTCAGATAAGATTTCCATGGCCCTAATTAGTATCTGTAAACCTTGTCTTCGTGAAAATGTCATCTGTGTTTCTGTTCATGTTTGAATGTGAACTTGGTTTTATATTCAGAGCTTGTTCCTTAATACTTAGCTCATTGAAAAGTAACATTAAGTAACACTGTGAAGCTGAACTTCTAGATGTCTATTCTAGATTTCTTTTTATTTTAGTTTGTTTATTTATTTATTTGAGATGGAGTCTGGCGTTTTCCATAGCTGGCCTCAAACTCCTAAGACTCAACTGATCTTCTCACCTCAGCCTCCTGAGTAGCTGGAACTACAGGCACAGGCCACCACACCCAACTTAAAAATATTCTTTAAAGACTCACTTAAATGGGCAACTAAATAATTACTTTTGCATTCACAGGAGTTAAGATGTATTTACTAGTACTTTACTTTTGCTACAGTTTGGTTTGCTAACCTGTCAGAGCCCTTGAGATAACAAGTTTGTTTTCCTTATCTGCTTCTTAATTCCTTGTGCTGACTACAGTAATGATCAACATTTGTAAGTTCTTTACATCTGTAAGATCAAAATCTTCCTCTGGCTTACAACTGTAACTCCACTTCCAGGTGGTTCAGATCCTTTTTCTGACCTCTGAGGGTACCAGACATGCATGAGATGGACAGATATACATACAAGCAAACACTCATACTCATAAAATACAAATAAAAAGGCAAAACAAAGAAAAGATTCCCTGCTACATATTATAGGGCCAGAGCATTCCATGAGTAAAGAACGGGAAACACAGTTTGTGTTCCTCCATATTTTTCCAGTGGTATGTATAGAACATTGAAACTTGACATACACTTTGAAGCACACAAAATTGTATTCATAACCAAATATATCTACAAATTTTTAGAAGATAACCAAAATTGAAAATGTTTATGAATAGGGGCTAGGAATTTATTTTCTTGCCTTTGTTTTGAAGCCTCCAGGTAATTCTGAGGTGTCATCAAATTTAGAAGTCTCTATCAGAGCCAAAAACAGTTTTAGTGATGTTTTAATCCTGTATATTTACATGCAACATAGTCTTCTTCCCAATGCATAGTTCTGCCTGGGACCAACATACAGTATAATAACCACCGCTGCAGTGAAGATATTAAAAAGTTCTGCTGTCCCACAGCCCTTTGAGGCTGCACTTCATGCAGCCCTAGACTCTACTAGCAACTAGTTCCTATGCCTGTGGTTTTGCCTTTGCCCTTGTCACAATGGAACCTTAGGATTTGGTAACCTTGTGATTGTTGCGTGTGGGCTCTGCTTACATAGCCACAGGGATCAATGATTGCCCCCTTTTAGAGCTAACAGTATTCCGATAGCAGGCATGTTCATCACAGACAAAGGGAGCCCAACAAACTTACTTAAAACCTGAATTTTTACATTTTTTTTATTCAAATTGTGTGGCTCTTGAGTGTGAACCCTGGAGATGACAATGTTGTATTACAGTGTCAAAGACTGGACCCGCCGAGTAATGTACCACTACTTGTAGCAGGCTACTCACCAGCTGAACACGGGCCACCCACAAAAGCATTAAATCACCACTTTAAACACAAGTAGAGGTTTTTTTACTTGAACACAAGTTTTACTTCTTCTCAGGCATTCAAGAGTATATGTATATTAGGAACTTCCAGACTTTGTGTGGTGAATGCCTTCTCCCGTTTCCTGGAGCACACAAACACACTGATGATTTTGTTTCTTTTGTTTTGTCTTTTACTTTAGCTGGCCTAATAATCAAAGTAGACCTGTGATTTAGTGCTAATCTGCGTTTCCCAAAATGGTTAATGATGTTAAACACTTGTTGGGCCTGGGGAGCTGGGGGGAGTAGCTATTCAACCAAGACCTTTGTCTATTTTCATTAGATTATTTTTCCTTACTTTTGAAGAGTTATGGTGATTCTTTTTATATTCAAGATATAAATCTCTCATCAAACGTATGAATGTGATCAGCATATGTTCCCTCCCAGCTCTGCCTTTATCTTTTCCGTTTCTGGTGAGTGTCTTTCTAAGACTGTGAAGTAGAGTAAGGTAGAAAGACCAGCTATTAGATGGTGATTTATTGATTTACTTAGTGCTTCGTTTATAGCACTGCCTGTTTGCCAAGCATGACTTCACTTGTTGCCTGGAACAGAATGATCTGGAGAATTAGCTGAAGCAAAGTATCCTTGCCCTTAACACCCTGACTGCCACGCATGTCTCTGTAAAACTCTCACTTGCTTGCTCACCCCACCGTGTGGGCTTTTTTTTTTTTTTTTCCATTAATTTATTTATTGTGGTGGTATTAGTCAGGCTCTCTAGAGTCACAGAACTTCAGGTTAGTCTCTACACAGTAAGGGGATTTGTTGATGACTGACAGTCTGTGGTCCAGCTCCCCAACAATGGTCGGCAGCAGCTGTGAATGGAAGTCCAAAAATCTAGCAGTTGCTCAGTCCCACAAGGCAAGCAGGCAAAGAGGAGAGAGAGAATCTTCCTCCTTCCAATGTCCTTATGTAGGTCTCCAGCAGAAGGTGTGGCCCAGACTAAAGGTGTGTGCCACCACGCCTGAATCTGGGACTGGCTTTGTCCCAGATGGCCTTGAACTCAGAGATCTCCTTGCCTTAGTCTCCTGGGATTCATAGCCACTATGCCTCAAGATCTCCATGCCAAGATCCAGGTCAGAAACTTGTATCTCCCAGCCTCCAGATTAGGATCACAGGTGAGCCTTCCAATTCTGGATTGTAGTTCATTCCAGATACAGTCAAGTTGACAACCAGGAATAGCCACTACAGTGGTTTTTATAGTTTAAAATGAAAATATAATCTGAACCTGAGAACAAGGCCTTTCAGGATCCATCCTGGCTTCAGTCCACCAGTGTCTTCTCCTCTCTTCCATTCTCAGTGATGTTCTAATGCTTACTCCAGAAAGAGCCCCTCATCATGTGCATGTTTCTGATTGTAATAGAAACACAATGTATCTATTTTTGTTGTTGTAACAAATACATTTTCTGTCATAGCTTAAAGAATATTTGCCTAAACATTTTTTTTAGTAATCTTCTAAAATTTTAGATAAATTTTGGTCATGAATAAAATTTTGTGTGCTTCAAAATGTGTATGAAATTTCAATGTTCTGTGCAAATCACTGGAAAAAATATATAGGGAAAAAACCTCTTTCCCTTTCTATATTTATGGAACACTCTGTCCCCCAATATGAGGCGAAGTTTTGGTATTTATTTGGTTGGTTTGGTTTGGTCAGTTTGGTTTTTCCTGTAGCGTTGTTTTATTTATTTGTATTTTATGTGTGTGAGCATTTGCCTGCATGTATAGCTGTGCACTTCATGCATGCCTGGTGCCCTCAGAGGTCAGAAGAAGGTGTTGGACCACCTAGGAATGAAGTTTATAGACAATGGTGAGCCACCATAAGAGTGTTAGAATTGAGCTTGTATCCTTTGCAAGAGTAGCCAGTGCTCCTACCTCAGAGCAGTAGCCAGCGCTCTCACCACAGAGCAGTAGCCAGCACTCTCACCACAGAGCAGTAGCCAGCGC
>JADRCH010000147.1:3547998-3575436 GCA_019843965.1 Rhynchomys soricoides | reverse complement strand
TGTGTGTGTGTACAGATATATGTGTGTGTGTGTGCAGATATATGTGTGTGTACATATATATATATATATATATATATATATGGTTTTTTTTTTTTAACCAACCTTCTCTGTCTCTTCCTATCCTGGATTAGACACCTCATTGCTTTCTGACTGGCCATGGTGCAGAGAAATTTGCAGCAGACACGGGGATTCCACAGATTCCTGTAGAAAAACTGATAACGGAGAGAACCAAGAAGCACCTGGAGAAAGAGAAGCTTGAGAAAGGGGGGCAGAAAGCTGACTGCCCTAAGTAAGTTCCAGACAACACCCAGACTTTTGCAGTTAGAACAGCTGCAGTGTTTGGCAGTGTCCCTCACCTGTGTATTTCCTAAGGAATTGAAACTCTGGAGCGGGGGAGGGCAGTTCTTCTTAACCTTAACTTTGCCCTTACTTACACCTTATATATGGGTAAGAGGTCAGACTGACAGGGCAACTGGTCAGAAGATTGCTAGATGGGCTTGGAAGCACACACACGTGATTTCACCATCAGGAGGCAGAGATTGAGAGAGCAGGTTTCAAGACAGCCTGAACTGTAGAGTGAGACCCTAGCTCAAAAGCCTAATAATAATTCAGTAGGATGCAGGAGCTCATAATAGAATAGAATTCAGTCTTGTAACAGTACTGAGTCCCTAGTTTACCCAGACACCAATGTTCAAATAACCTAGGCAGAGTATATATATTCAGACTAAATATACATACATGCATACATACATACACACACACACACATATATATGGTGTGTGTGTGTGTGTGTGTGTGTGTGTGTGTGTGTGTGTTTCCCTTTCCTAAAGAATCCGTTTTGGTGGGTCTGAGGCAGAGAAGTCAGGCAGGTATAATATGCAAGTCTCTAAGATAATAATCTGATGCCTTTCCACATTATGAGGTTGGAGATATTAACATACTATTATTCTTCTACTTGCTCTGAAATAGGATTTTGCTATATACCCCAGGCTAAGCCTGGAATTTGCAATCCTCCTGCCTCAGTTTCCCAGGTACTAGGACTTAAGGCCTTTATCTTTGTGGACTACAGTCAGTGGAGTGAGGCTGCTGGATCAGTGCCTTGTGCTTATTTTCAAAGCTGCTTTCCTATTGCTTTCTGTATGAGCTGAGGGTGTGGTTCAGTGGCAGAGTGCATGCTTAGTGCGTGCATAAAGCCCTGGGCTCAATGCCCAGCACTAAACAAAAAGACATCTCTAAACATACATCTGCACAGCCAGTACTGCTCTTAGATGTAAATAAGTGGCCTCTTTCCCTGGACCCTGCAACTTAGAGAGGTCAGAAAAGTTAATTATAGAATGCATGGGTCACTTTCGGCACTCAGAATTTGTTCAGCGTGACTGATAACCCTGGCCTCTGTTCCTCTCACTAACACTGTGCAGTCTCCAGGAAGAAAAGGCTTTGCCTCTCTGAGCCCAAAGACTGGCTGTGCCCCTGTCAACATACTTTTGGGGAATGTGGGAAGATACAAACAGCAGGACTTGGGGGGCGGGGGGGATCTAAAAAGTAACTTTTAGAGTATTTATACCATGAAGCATTTACATCATGTCCCCTTGAAGTGGCAACAGTCCACTTCTTTGCCTCCACTTTCTGAAGGTAGCCAATGAATCAGGGCCATTTCTGAAAGGGTTAAATTTGTGCATATGTCCATCTCAATAAGAAGCACTTGTGCGGTTTAACTTTTTCTGGTAGCCACAACAAAGATGAAAGAAACATATAAAATGAAGAAATGTTTGTGATAGGGTCTCACTATGTAGCCGCTAGCCTGGAGCTCATTATGTAGACCAAGCCAACCTCAGACTCAGATCCACCTGCCTCTCCCTCCTGAGAGCTGGGATGGATATACTCTTTAAGGTAGAAATGTAAAGGGCCATGTAGAAATCTGCCTGCTAGTGACATGTAGAATAAGAAACAAATGTTTTCTTGAGCCCAGAATCTTACCATATAATATGGGATGTACATGATTTTAAGTGACAGTGTTACTTGGGGTCTGTTTCTCATCTTCATTCTCTTCCCTTTTCTGCTTATTTTTGACAGAAACTCAGGAACTGTGGGTGCTGTTGCCTTGGACTGCAAAGGAAATTTGGCTTATGCAACCTCTACTGGGGGAATTGTCAATAAAATGGTTGGCAGAGTTGGAGATTCACCTTGCATAGGTAGGACTAAGAGGTAGTTCATGCTGCTCCCTTGCCCTTCATGTCATCAGATTCACGCCCTTTTCTGTGTCATTTCCTCTACCCTCTTGGTGACAGCTTCTATGAGTGGCATTTGGGTTGGAAGAGGTTGTTGGGGACCAGTGCTCTGAGGCATTCACCTCTAATAGGCACATCAGTTTCCCCTGGATTACCTTTGGGGATATCTTGGGAGAGAAAGTGGAAGGGGGTGCTAAAGTTGTCCCAGACTGCTGCAGCTACCCATTCCTGTCTTCTCTGTAGCCCTGAGTCCTCAGGCTCATGGTTAAATACAGAGTACCTCTTCCCAGACATGGCTCACATTAACAGTGTAAAAATAAACAGCTGAAAACGTGGGCTGGAGAGATGGCTCGGGGTAAATATTTGCTGTGCATGTATATCGACCTGAGTTCAGATCCCCAGCACCCATTTAAAAGCCTTGTGCAGCAGTGTGCATCTGTAACCCAGCACTGGGAGAGGCAGAAATGAGTGGATCTCCGGAGCTTGCTAGCCAGCTAGTGTAGATAAACCAGCAAATTCCAGGGTCAGTGAAAGACCATCTCTCCAAAAACTAAGGTAGGGAGACACAAAGATGCTGGAAATCTACCTCTCCTCTCCACATGCGCCCTGCACACACACACACACACACACACACACACACAGGGAAGTGGAGCTGAGAATATTTACAGGTACTACATGTGAGTAACACACTCCTACAGACTGATATGGCTCTCATATAGAGGAAGCATGCAGTAGGAGTACATCTTGCTCTGTATAGATCTGCACTTTCTTGTAGAAATTCCCACAAACCCCTACAGCTGAATGACATTTCAAGAAACAGCTAAATTGTTCATCTGCCCAAAGGAGAAGCTTATATTTTTAGCAGAAAACTTAACTTTTTATTTATGTTGTACTACTCTTAATGATAATGAACCCTCTCGACAGCTCTTTGTATACAGCAATGGCCTCGAAGGAAATGCTTGAAGCCTCTTTAAAAAATCAGAGACCTGCCTGTTGAGGTAGTGAAGCACTCGGAGGCAGAGGCCAGACACCCATGAAACACTCACCTTTTTTATCCTTGGCAACAACCCTGCCAAAATATGGCTGCTCAATAGTACAGCCTGCATCCAGCTGGGATCTGACCAGACCCCAGAGCCAGGTGGGGTCAGAGCCTAGGAATTAGATTCAGGCTTTGTGAGTTCTCATGGTAAAGTATTGAGAAGAAAAAGATCTGTGGCCTGAATTCCCAGAAGCCCCTGTATTGATTGTGGGTACCAAATGTGCTTATCTTGACCTTTCTGATAAGCATTCTGATAAGGTTCACCTGTCCTTCTAGGACGTTCCATAGGTGACACTAGATACACAGTAACATTTCCTCTGCAGTGCAGTTATCATCCCAAAAAATGGGGGTACCCAACCCCAGGAAACATGGGTCACCCTGGCCTTTTATTACTCTAAAGGAACTGCAAAGGAAATGAAGACGTGGCTGCTTCCAAATAGTAGGGCCTTGTTGATGCTGGTTCACCACAGAGCAACAGCTTTGCGGGAAAAGCCACCTTCTCCTGCTGTTGTATTCCTTGCTCTCAACTCTCCCAGAACCAGAACCATGGAGTTGCCTGCTTTCAAACAGCCTGGGAAATGATAACAGTCAGCAGAGAGCTGCCCTTCTAAGACCTTCCCCAATACCCAGCATTGTTAAATAAGGCAAATGTCAATATGATGCTTCTGCACCAACTAGAAGAGGGTACAGGTGAAGCCTGCCAGGCTGTGGGACTCTCAGACTGGTGCTCTGTTCAAACAGATCAGGAATGATGGAGAAATGACTGTAGAATTTCTTAGTCTAATACTACGGAGAAATATTACCAAAGTCAGTTTGGCTCCAGATCCTGTTATATAGATAGACCAGAATAGTTCTCCTTTCGACAGACAGAATTGCTTTTAAGTCATCATGGTATACATAGAGGTCTGTTGACAGGTGTGCTTTGTACACTTGCGTATCATCAGATTATGAATATGGCTCTAATGTGTCTGCACCTCTAGGATAATAATACTGTGTAACATGAGCCTTGTGTTTAACTTTTTCACTGTTGCTGCTCAGTTATAACCAATCACCTTTTTTGAGCAGGAGCTGGAGGTTACGCAGATAATAACCTTGGAGCCGTTTCAACCACAGGACATGGGGAAAGTATCCTGAAGGTGAATCTGGCCCGACTCGCCCTCTTCCATGTAGAACAAGGTATGTATGCTGTGAAGCAAGTGCACAGCTAGTGAAGACAAGTAGAGAGATGTTATTTGACCACTGCCAGGGTAGTGTATGGAAACACACTTGCCACAGATCCTGCCCCAAGGTTGTGCACATTCTCCTAACACCTGGTAGGTTCTGGACTAGAAGAACCTTTAGAATACAGTTCTGGAATACTGTTCTCTGAGCTGAGGAGATGTCTCTGTGTCTAAGAGTGCTTGCTGACCAAGCCTGAGTTCAAACCCCAAGGACATATAAAAAGGAATGGCTGCGCAGGTGCCTATAGCTACCTCAGCACTGTGGAGGTAGGAGCAGGAGAATCACTAGGATTTGCTGGGTGACAGTATGTGGGGAAGGGGTGGGGGACCAGGAGTTCCAGGTTCAGTGAGAAACCCTATCTCAAGGGATGAAAGCAGAACATGATAGAGTGGGGCAGATGGTGTCCTGGCTTCTATGCATGTGTGTGAGCATACACATGAGCACATACGCAATACCTATCTGCTGTTCTCTTTCACATCATAGAAGACAAAGCAATAGACACCATGGTCAATCCTTGACCATGGATGTAAGAGGAAAGATGTCTCTGTCCCAGTAAGGAGCTGAAGCATGCAAGTTATATTTCTTTGCTAGTCAGTGTGACCAGACACCTGTCAAGAAACCCCTTAAGGGGGTTTATTTGGCTCACAGTTTAAGGGAGTATGGTCCTTCGTGATGAGGGAAGGCACAGTGATGGGCAGCTTTATGGCAGGGGGAGTGTGCAGGAGTTCCTTGTTCATATCTCAGTGGACCACAGACAGTACAGGGGGCAGGACTGGTCCCTATCCCTTTCCGCAGAAACCCTGTTTCTCCAGTGAAGCCCACTCATATTTCACAAAATGTCCCAAAGCAGTGCCACAGTGGGGGTCCAGGTATCCAAACATGGGAGCCTGAAAATTATCACATGTGCTGTTTCTCGATCCCTCCTTTTCTCTTCAGGAAAGACCGTAAATGAGGCTGCTGATTTGGCATTGGATTATATGAAGTCAAAGCTCAAAGGTCTAGGTGGCCTCATCTTGGTCAACAAAACAGGAGACTGGGTGGCAAAGTGGACCTCTGCCTCCATGCCCTGGGCAGCGGTGAAGAATGGCAAGCTGCAGGCCGGCATTGACCTTTGTGAAACCAGGACAAGGGACCTGCCTTGCTAGCCTGGGTGTGAAGTTGAGCTGCCTGGTGTGGAGACCTAACTTAATCAATTAGATGTAGATGGAAAACTTATGCAGTCTGTCCCTCCTTTTGTTGCCTTGATCAGTAAATCAATGAGTGCTTGGTTGAGAGTTGGGTTCTGAAGGGATGAGAGATGCCTGCCTGTACTAAGACCAGGGAAAGTGGAAGTCTTGAGGAGCCTACTTTCCCAGTCTCCATCGTGTAAGGCTAGAAAGGAGCTGTTAGATTTTGACCCCACAAAACTGCCTCTGAGCTAGGAGTGCCATTTGGATCAGGAGAATGGCAATTTGCAGAGGCTGGGCTGGGGGGAGTGTGGGAAGAAGGGCTGGGGGGGGGGGGGGGTAAGAAAGACCCAAGTCCAGGTGAAGCTCAAAATGTCACAGAGTTCATTCTTCGTCACAAGAACACCGGGCAAGATGTTCTCGAAGGTGCTCTTTGTCTGTGAGGGGGAAGTGGAACTTTCCAGAAAACTCAAGACTCCCCCAACACATACAGACCTGGGCATTTGCAGTCTCCCTTGCTACCCGAGCTGTAGACTATTGGTGTGTCTTAATGTCTGGGATTGTTCTTGGCTTCCAAAAGCCAGCTGCACACGAACCAGCTCCAGTTGTCCTCACTAGGGCTTGATAGGGCACTTGACATTTCCAGCCTCTCCAAAAGAGGGGTGGCAGATGGCTGGAGAGGTAACACTGAGTCACTAAGGAGTAGTTGCCAGTGCTTTGGGACAGTCTCAAGCACAGTGAATCAAATGTTCAGGGTTGGGAGCATGATGCAGAAAGCAGTCTCCTCACTGGAGAGCACTCAGCGCCTGTCCGCACCCCGGAAACGGCGTGTCTGCTGTGGTGTGTCTGCTCAGCTTTTTACTCTAGCAGGGGTTCCCTTCTCTCTGGGAAGAAATTGATTAACTTTAATGTGCCACTAATAAAATTTATTTTTTGAAAGAAAAGAGTGTGGTTAGGTGTCACTTTGACCAAGACCAGAACAGATACAAGCTCCCTTCTTGTTCCCTTAGTGCAGGCAGGTATAATAGTTGAGAGAACCTTTTGATGAAATGTAAGCATGACAGTATATGCTGCTTCGCAGAGTTTAGTAGGAGGTGTTTTAGAAGCATTGGACTTTCTCTGGGTGTTTTAAGGCATTTCCAAGTCTCAGCAGGACTCATGGTTGACTGTCTCCCCAACACTTGCTGAAGTTCACAGTGTGTCCTGACCCCAGATCCTCTTGTGAGCCTGTACCTGCTCTGCATTAAAGAGAGAGGCACTTAAGAGTCTGAGAACTGAGCTTGAAGCTGCCTCTCCTCACTACCCAGAGGATCCTGGGAACATTAACATCGGAGAATTTCTCATCTATGAAAACCCTCTAGGACTCTGAGGATTAAATGAAAGTGAAGAATAACTTAGTGTATCATAAGAATCCTCTGGACAAATTCAGAAATGATAACCAGTCCCCAGTATGAGAACAATTACGCATTTAGAAACCTTGAAAGCCTCATGTGCAGCAGCTGCTGATTCACAGGAAGCATATTGTTAAGAGGTGTATTTGTTTGCTAGTTCTGCTCTAATCAGATGCCTCAGGTTGGGCAACTTAATTATCAGGAATGTGTTCTCTCAGTTCTAGACACTGGAAATCCAACATCAACAAGTGGCGTTTTTGTTTGTTTCTGGTTCTTTGACTGGTTTGTTGGTTGGTTGGTTTGTTGGTTGGTTGGTTGGTTGGTTTGTTGGTTGGTTGGTTGGTTGGTTTGTTGGTTGGTGCAGGCTTTGGAGAGTATTGTTGCTTTGTTAGGTTTTTTTTTTTAGTTTGTTTTTTTGTTTGTTTTGTTTTTGTTTGTTTTGTTTGAAATGGAACCTCTCTGTATAGCCCAGGCTGACCTTTAAATTCTCAGTCCTTCAGCCTCAGCCTCCCAAGTGCTGAGATTATAGGTTTAGAGGCGTTCACCATGCTGCCTGGCCACCTAATGTGAGATTTTCTCAGAACACAAAGAGCCCTCTTCTTGCACTCGTGTGAATCTGGATTTCCCCAGCCCCATGACATCCTCACTTTAAGTTCATCCCTCCTTTGGTGGTCCTGTCCCCAAATGTAGTTACATTCTGAGTTACTGGGGAAGGGGCTTGAGATCCACCCTGTGAACTAGAGAAGGTAACAATAGACAAAGCAGAAACCCTTTGGAGAAAATAAGTCACTAGGTATCTGTGGGGAGGGGAGAGATGGGAGCAGAGAAGCCAAATGGAAGGTCTTACCTTGAACTTGTCCCTTCTACCATGCACGGGGGTAGCCCTGGTTAGCAGGCCTGCAGGTCCTCTGCTCCAACTTCTTGGACGGAGCAGCATGGTTCTTGGGTAGCTGATGTCCACCCCTTTGTATAAAATCCCAGTGTGTGTTTTCTAGTGAAATCCACAAGTAATCCCTAAATGGAGACCACAAAGGGTGCTTATCTCACATGTTACTAACTAGCAAATAGCTTGTAGTGCCCGACTTGTGAGACCCCCCAGAAACAGAAAGACCACCAGGAGTCGACTCGATGCACAAGCAAGAGGGCTTTAATCAAAGCAAGCTAGCGTGGACCGCCACAAGATGGCGATCCTGTGCTCCAGGGAAAGGGGCATTTTAAAGGCAATAATCACAGGTGGGTGGTTAGGGGGTTTCCATAGTAGCGAGAAGCTGATTGGCTGCAAGCAGGAATGTACCCTCCGAGGCTTGGCCGCTGTCAGTGGACAGGGTGGGGATCTTAACATTCGGCTCAGTGGGCAGGTGGGTCATTCTATTCAGTGGGCAGGGAGTCATTCTATTCAGTGGGCAGGGAGGGGACCCCCCTGGGACATTCTGCTCCTGTGCAAGTCAGAAGTTTAGTCTCCCAGGCCCTTAGTTTGGCCCATATGGCGTCTGGAAAACAAAATGGAGTTAGCAGTGTTGTTTTTAGCTCCACAAGCTGTCCAGGAGAGAACGACTATCAGTTGTATGAGCACGTCTATGCCACAAGAGGGCAGCAAACTACAACATATGGGCAGCTTGTAGGCATCCAAGCGGAGTCTGGCTCAGAGGAGCCTACCAGACACAGCATTTGAAACTGACAGGGTTCCTCATCACAGCTCTCCTTTCCACTCAACACCACGGTTTATTTTAAGGCAGAGCTGTGCAATACCCAGGCCTGCTACTGGCCATCGGGTCCAAGGGTCAAGCTTCCCAGCCACCCCCCACCCCCCCGCCCCCGCCTTTAGTTTTATATCTTTCAGCCAGAGAGGCAGGTAAATTGCCATTTGGTCACTACCGGCCAAAATGGTGGGATAATTAGAACCAGGAGAAGACCAGAACCTAGACAACTGTACAAGAGACATGGAAGCCAGCCCTCTACCTTGTAGCTGCTGCTCAGGAAATGGTTTCGTTTGTGTTTTCAAATAAGCTCTCTGATTTGTTCCTTGTTGGCGCAGAGGGGAAGGTGGGACATGCATCCCTGTCATCAGAGATGGAGGGTGAAGGGAGGCTGGATGGGGTCGCTCCTCCCAGCCCTCCCATCAGTCAACTTTGCTCAAAATCCTCACAGCATTCAGATTCTATAGCTATTCTAGGGCAACAAGGTGTGACCCCAGCAAAACACAGGTGTCCTGCTCCCTAAGAGGAATGAGGGCCAGCAGAAATCAGAAGCAACCCCAGGTCAGGAATGGGGCAGGGAGGATGTTTGGGCCACCGATAGGATTGGGACAGGTAGGTGTGGCTTATTGGTGCCATTTGTGTGACTCCTTCCACGGCTTAAATGCCACATTTGGACATCCAAGAAGAGTTAAGCCATAGTGAGTTCTGTCTCCCGAGGAGTCAGAAATGTGAAAAGAAAACCCGGGCATCCAGACCTTTGGGGGGAGGGGGCATGTTAAATGTATGTTTATGTCAGCTTCCCCATTCACATGTCCTGTGGTTCCCACCCAGATGTCATCCAGATCTAGGGACAGCAAAAAAGTACTCTGGGTCAAATTCTGTTTTCCCTTGACCCAATATTAAAATGAAATTGGGTTTTCAGAACCAAAGCTCCTGAGTTCTAGACAGAGTCTAGAAAGTGACATGATCAGATTGATAAAACCAATGTGGATTAGAATTTAACCAACATCATTTCAAATTACCATTTACTACACTCTTACCAGCACTTTGTAGATTCTGTACAGAACTCAGGAACTGGGGTTCAGAGTTAGAATTTGGTGCTAAGAAGAAAAGAGGTTGGGGACAGATACAATGACACACACCTATACCCCAGAGCTTGGGATGCTAAAGCAAGAGGCTCTGGAGTTCCAGGGCTGACCTCGGCCATATAAGGAGTTTGAGGCCAGCCTGGGCTGTATGAGACCCTGTCCAATAAAAACAATAGCTTGAGTCTTCTCATCCTAGAAGACAGAGGCTCGATGGTCATCACTTAGTACCTGAGGCAGGTCTCCAATGCTTTTTTTCCTTTTTTTATTTAGGAGTGCTCTGTCTGCCTGTATATCTACATGCCAGAAGAGGGCATCAGCTCCCTTTACAGATAGATGGTCATGAGCCACATGGTTGCTGAGAATTGAACTCAGGACCTCTGGAAGGATTTTAATTTTTTTTTTTTTTTTAAATATAAGGAGTGCTCTGTCTGCACATATATACCTACATGCCAGAAGGGGGCAAGTTCTGAATTCTCAAAGGTCAGCAATCTTTCACTAAGTATTTTTAAGAGAAGATGACCTTTGAATCTGAACACAGTGGTACACATTTAGTCTCCACTACCTAGAGGACCAAGGCAAGAGAATTATTTGAGCCCAGGAGTTCAAAGCTATCCTGGACAACACAACAAATCCTATCTCAACAAAAATACTGCAACAAAGGCAGTGTGTGTGAACTGTAGAAATTTTTAAATGTAAAAACTGTAACCACTTGAAAATGGCTCACTGAGAAAAAGCTTGATGTGCAAGCAAGAAATCCTGAGTTCTTATCTCCCTAATACCTGTGTAAAAAAAAAAAATCCACGGAGGGTGTTTCAGGTGTGTAACCCCAAACCTGGGAGGCAGGAACAAAAAGGTCCCAAGGGCCTCTGGCAACCAGTTTAGCCAAAATGGCAAGCTCTGTGTTCAATGAGAGACCCTGCCTCAAAAATCAAGACAAAAAGCAATAGGAAAGGGACTCAGCATCGACGTACACGCATACCCCACACTTTCCCAAAGTGAGGCCAAACAAATGCTACACGTATATACATAAAAGTTAACGTAACTTTTTAAAAATTGTGTGTGTTTGGATGGTTTGTACGTGTGTATGTATTCACATCACAAGGTGCCTGCTGCCCACAAGAGTCAGAAGAGTGGCAGATCCCTTGGAATTTTAGTTACACACACAGTTTTGGGGGGCACTGGAAACTGAACCCAGATGTTCTGCAAAAGCAGTCTGTGCTCTTAACCACTGAGCCATCTTTCCAGCCCCATGAAACTCTCCTAGTCAATATTCTCTACCTTTCCATGTCAATAAACGGTCATATAATATTCTGTCCTCACTCAAATACGCCCATCTTTCTTTATAATGGGGTTATCTACTTTCACCACCTTTATTTTTTTAGTGTGACAGACTTGTATAGAATCCTGTGTCAGTGGTGTGATACCTTCTCCATTGGTTAGGTTGCCTCAGATGGCTGAGAGAGGAATGTGACTTTAGACTACAGCCCAGGGGTGCTTGCTGGCTATGTGTCAAGAAGACCATTTCCAATAGAAATGCCAGCCCCTGAGCATTTCTGGGCTGTGACTTTCTAAAGCTGAGCAACACTGGGCCATGAGATGGATCCTGGGCAGAAGACTGGACAGAGGACTGTGGATTGTGCCAAAACACAGGGCCCACCCAGAGACTGGCAGGGTGTGCGCTAGGGTGAGGAGAGCAGGTGAGACTAGGTTCGACCTGTGCTGCTACCAGGAAAGGACTGGCCCACTCCCTTCCTGCGCAGGCCACTTCCCTCCTATAAAGGGTCTGTTTGTTGTTCTTCCTAACAGTTCTTCCTAACTGCTCTTACCTCCAACCTTTCCCAGGACCCTGCTCCCCAGCACAATAGCCAGGCCTCCACAGTGCATCAAAGCCAAGGGCATTTTCAGAAGTGTTTACAAATCAACGAGGCTGAACCCCTCTCACTCCAAACCTGAGAGTGTTTACACAGGCCAAGGGTCCTGTGGCTCCGCTGATCTTCAAGTACAGCCTAGCACTCCCCGCCCCATGCAGATCCCCAGGGACTTGAACTCCTGAACCCCCAGCCTTCTAGTCAGAAACCAAGTATTTAATCTTAAACGCAAGAAAGAAGGAGGCCAAGTTTTCCTTCCTCCGGGCTTGTCCAGGCCCCTCCCCTGCACCCACTGAGCGAGGTGTGGGCCCCACATACCTTTGGGCTGACTTCACCCTGATCCAGCCTGTCTGTCCTGAGCCTCCCCAGTGCTGGCCATTTCACCTTATCTCTAGCATAGATCACACAGATATCACACCATGGATGCCTCCTGACTAACGTGTGCTACTTTCCCAAGCCCTTTCCCACCCTGTCCCTGTGGTAGTACAAATTCCGACATAGTTGTTGTCTGCTCTCAACACATTTGTTGTCCTACCCTGAAAGGATCAGGACCTTGGGTGGAGCACTGTCGCTTGGGTAAAGCTCCCCACCCCCCATCTCTGCCTCCAGATTCCCAACTGAGTTGGAACTTGAAAATGTGCTGCGGAGACTGGCTGCTGGGCCTGTGGGTGCAGCTCCTCTGCTTTCACGAACCTCCCAAGCCTGCAGAGGGATAAACCGATGTCCTAACCAGCTCTTCAGTGGACCCCTGGCAAGGGCTTCATTGTATTTGACAAAAGTGATGCCAGCCCTAGTTCCTATCTCTAACCACCATGGCTATTGTACTACCCCCTCCCCAGATGGTCAGTCCCAGACCCAGCCCAGACAGGGACTGCCAGGCCAGGGAAGGGGCTAGTGCAGAATAATCCAGCCCCTCTGACACTCAGCAGACATCCTGCCCTTCACCAGGGCAATTCTCAGAACACCATGCAGTCAGCCCCAGGAGAGCTGCCTACCTCAGAGACCCGGCACACACAGGACCAGACCTGCAGACTGTTTGGTGCTGTTGGGGCTCTGAGGCCACATAACACACAGCCCAGCTTTTAAGTCCACATCTCTGTCTCAAGGCTTCCTAGGAGTCACATGGGAGGCAGCTGTGTCCAAGCCTCAAAGAAGCAGCCTGAAGAATGAGGAAACCCAACGTCCTTTCTTGGAATCTGTGCTTCTCAGCCAGTCTGTCACTAAGCTTCCCAGGATCCTCATTCTGAGAGGCAGAAGACTGATCGTAACCTCTCCAGTGCTGTGACAGCCAATTACTTAATGCATGGAAAATCCTCAGATACCATAGAGCGTGTGTTTGTCTATTTTCATCCCAAACTACACCAACCAGACTACCCTTTGTTTTCTGATCCCCTGCCACTCCTCAAGGGTGCAGCCTGCATCTTTACCATGGGCCTGTAGTGTGTTGTAATGTGGTCCAGGACTCAGAAGGATGAGGCAGGGAGACCCATGCCAGCCTAAGCTGTAGAATAAGAATCATACCTAAATAGACAAGCAAATAAGTAAACTACTGCCCTGTGGTCTCAGAAGTTAACTGCGACTATTTTGACCCATCCCCTAAACTGACAGGGACTCTGCTGTTCCCTGCATGGGTGCCCACACAAAGGAGAATACTAGCTTCATATGCTATGGTTTAGGAAACATTTTCACTTCTGTTTCTACAATGTGGAGTAGACAGGGCATTAATAATCACTCTCTAGTTCTAAACGAGCCTTAGTTCTAAACCATGCTCTGACTGGTTGAAATCAGGGATGGAGACCTAGTATCTAACACACAGGATCATACACAGTGGAGACTTGCAACCTAGCTCTGCCTGATTCCAATCTCAGTTTGTTTGATTCCTTTTCCCCTCAGCAACAAGCTTGGTCACAACCAGTTAAGTGCATCCTCCTTCAAAAAAGAAGTTCAGATGTCAGAAGAATTAGAGACAGCCACACAATGAAAAGCAGATGTCCTGCCCCTTGTCTCTGGAGCAGCTCCCGGGAAAGGGAGGACAACCGGCTGATGGGTGGCCCCTGCCGCCACCCCACCCATGAGCTCAGCTCCTGGCAGGCAGTTCTCCTTCATGAAGAAATGGGCCTCCTGGGCCCAGAAGAGACACACAACAGAGCTGGGGCCAGACCACAAGGCTGCTTCACTCTGGGGATCAGAACAAGGAGTGTTCAAGGCCAGCCACATTTTCATTAGCTCTGTCCTTAACCACCCTGGAAGGCAGATGCTATCTATGCCTGCTTCTCAGATGAGAAGTCTTTCTTTGGTTCTTACCTGAGGTGGGGCCTCACTGTGTAGCCCTGGCTTACATGGAACTCATTATTATATAAACCAGGCTGGCCTCCAATTCACATTGATCTCCCCGCCCCTGTCCCTGCTCCTGCCTCAGCTGCTTCCTCCCAAAGGCTGGGATTACAGGTGTACACCACCACACCCAGCTCTGTGGCTTTCCAAACTAACAATCAAGAATACCAGAATATGAACCAGGGCCTGTGAGACTCCACAGTCAGGCCAACCTACAAATGTGATCTCCACTTCGGGAGCTTTTAACCTCTGGTACTCTGGTCAAGCTGTTTTCAGAGCAGAGGCTACCTCTTCCTTGCTGTAGCTGTGTATCCAACTCACAGGGTCAGGATTCCCTTACTCATCCTGGTCTTTAGGGACCCAGTCACTATAAAGGCTCCAAGAGACCAGAAAGACCAGGGCCTTGGGGAAGAAGACAGGGAAAGCAAGGCTCATGAGAATGGTGATTGGGTAGCAAGAAGGTAAAAGCAAAATAGGGAGCAGGCACAGACCATGAGAGCCCTGTTTCAGGGCCCCAGATAAACAAGCCCCCTCTGGAAGGCTGTTTATGTAACTGACATGACCACTTCCATGACAGGCAAGGTCTGGGGTTTTTAGTTCAGAGCAACCTACAGGCCAAGCAAGAGGAAGCAGAGGCTGACCCCAGGCCTGTGCCTACTGGGGGTGGATAGGATCCAAGATCCTAAGCTCCAGCAGAGGCACTGCTCTCCTGTAACAAGCCACAACCATAGCCACAGCCACCAAGCAGGAACAATGCAACCAAACTCCACCCAAAGCCCAACCCTCCCTCCAGCTGGTGCCCAGAGCACAGCACACGTTTCTAAAAGACTCATCGGCTGAGCAGCACAGGTGCCTGGCTTCATCTTCACACCCAGAACCACCCTAATGTGCCCAGGAGCCACTGTGGTTTCTCTTGTGTGTCCTGCCCACCGAACTGTAAACCCTCATCCTTCTACCTGAGATACTGCTTGTCACCAGAAGTGCACGCTGACCCCTAACAGACTTCTGTCTAACAACTTCAGTCTTCTTCCTAGAAATCACTCCATTGTGACCAGCATCTGACCCCAGCAACAATACCAAACCCAACACGAGTCTCCATCTTAACAATGGTCCAATGAATAAAGGAGCCGTAGACAGGTGGAGACGTAGCTCCCTCCATTAGTAGAGTGCTGGCTTAGCATGAATGAGGCCCTGGGTTCAGTCTCTATCACCAAATAACCCAGGGATAGAAATGCACATCTGTGACACCAGCAGTTGAGAAGTGGAGGCAGAAAAGTCAGCATTCAAAGTCATCTTCAGGTTCAAGGTTGGCTTGAGATACCTGAGGCCATGTGGAGGTAGGAAGGGTACACTCGGCAAGATGGCTGAAAACGATGATGGTGAGCTGAGATAGATCTCTGGAACCTCTCCTCACCCCCCCCCCCAAAAAAAGTGTAAGGAAAGAATAGACTCCACCAAATTGTCCCCTGACTTTCACATGCAGGGGGAGGGGGGGAAGCAAGCAGGGAGGGAGGAAAGAAGGAAGGAAGAATAGCAGAGACCTCTCCCAGCTCAGCCATCGCTTCCTTCTTGGCAAAGTCCTAGCACCGCCAGGCCCAGCTCAAAGGCACCCCTGCCAAGACTTTCCCATCAACTCAGAAGTCTTATTTTCGTCCTCTTGGAAGTTATTTTCTCTCTTTTTAATGTTTATTTACTTATTTATTTCGAGACAGGGTCTCTCTACACAGCCCTGGTTGTCCTGGGATTCACTGTGCAGACCAGCTCACCTTGAACTCACAGAGGTCAGAGGCCCAACAGTCCCCAACACAGAAAGCTTTGGCCTCCCTGTCCCTTAATGGACTCTGATAGCCCTCTAATATAAGGACCCTGATCACATGAATTAGACACCAAGAGTACACAGTAGAAGGAGAAAACTGACTTCCAAGAGTTGTCTCTGAACCCCACATCACGGTACATGCAGAGAAAAATAATAGTAATTTAATTTTTTTAAATGTCTACCTGTTCAGTACAGACACAGTCTCTCTTTTTGAATGGCTGACTACACTGGCACTGGGCAGACAAACAGTGGAGGGGAAGAGTCTCAGAGTTACCCTGCTCTAAACTACAGAGCTTTTCATACAAAGTCCCAGACCTTTGAAGGAAAAGAAGAAAAAGAGGACTTAATTACCCCTGCCAAGAATGAACTGTAAAAGGCCTTCTTCAGCAGCTTGAGCTATAGAAGAGGTGATCACACCAGAGGTTAAGGTGACATTTTGCAGTAACTGCTTTCTGTTTGCCAAAGTTCTAGCAGTTCCTTCCAGAACAAATTCTTCTCCTCTGAAATTCTATGAAACCAAGCTCTGTTTGGCAAAGAAAGACAAAGAAATAAAGTATGACTTCTCGGCTGCATATGGTGGCTCACACTGTAATCTAATGATCAGAATATTGAGGCAGGAGGAGTTCCACTTCAAGCTAGCCTGGGCTACATAGTGAATTCCAGTCTGCCTGAGCTGTAGAGTAAGACACTGTCTCAAAAAAAGGGGGAGGACAACAAAGATGGCTATGCTGGTTTTATGTCAACTTGATACAAGCTAGCTTCATCAGAAAGGAAGGTTCCTCAGTTAAGAAAATGCCTTCATGAGACCAGACCACAGGCACGACTGTAAGGCATTTTCTTAATTAGTGATAGATGTGGGAGGGCCTAGCCATTGTGGCCATCCCTACGCTGGTGGTCCTGGGTTCTATAATAAAGCAGGCTGAGCAAGCCATGGAAAGCAAGCCAGTAAGTAGCACTACTTCATGGCCTCTGCATCAGCTCCTGCCTCCAAGGTCCTGCCTTGTTTGAGTTCCTGTCCTGACTTCTTTCAGTGATGAACAGTGATGTGGAAGTGTAAGCCAAATAAACCTTTTCTTCCCCAAGTTGCTTTGGTCATGGTGTTTCATTACAGCAATAGTAACCTGAATTAAGACAGTGGGTCAGTTAGAGAAAGGACTGAAGGAGCTGAGGGGGTTTGCAACCCCATAGGAAGAACAGCAATATCAACCAACCAGACTCCCCAGAGCTCCCAGGGACTAAACCGCCAACCAAAGAGTACACCTGGAGGGACTCATGGCTCCAGCCGCATATGTAGCAGAGGATGGCCTTGTCGGGGCATCAATCGGAGAAGAGGCCCTTGGTCCTGTGAAGGCTCGATGCCCAGTGTAGGGGAATGCAGGGGGGGGGGGGGGGGGGGGGGGGGGGGGGTGGGAGAACACTCTCATAAAAGCAGGGGGGGGGGGATGGAATACAGGGTTTCCGGGGTGAAACTGGGAATTTGAAATATAAACAAAGAAAATATCCAATAAAAAAAATATACAAAAAAAAAGAAGAAGAAGAAGACAGTAGCTCAGTGTGTGAGGGTGCCTGCCACCAAGCCAAACAATCTGAGTTCTACTTCCGGGACCTATTTGATGGAGGGAGAAACAGAATCCCACAAGTTCTCTTCCAACCTCCATAACATGTGCACTGGCACACAGATATGCGCACACTCACTTGTGCTCGAGTGCAAGCGCATACACACACACACACACACTTAAATGTCATTTTAAAACAAAATTTATTAATTAAATAAAACATAAAACAAAACAAGTTTGGCTCCTTCCATTACCACGTCCAGAAAGAGGACCACAAAGACAGTAGCTTGGGACAGTTGCTTGGCTCAATTCCAGCCAGCAACAGCCACTGAGCACCTACTGTGAGGAGCTCAAGAAGCCTCAGGATGAGGATAATTGACAGGCAGGACCTCTACTCACCCCAGGCCAAGCAGACAAGCGGGACTTGGTGCTGCAAGGGGAGGCAAGTAAGGCTCCAGTGGCTAGAATCAACAATGAGGCACAGACTACGGGTTGGAGGCCAGCCTCCTGCACTGAAATCCCAGACGCCCTACTTGGTGAGTATGAGGCTTTGAGCAGCTTTCTGAATGCTGATCTCTCCTCTTTGAGACATGACCTGAATAATTCTTACAATGCTATTGTAAGGATTAACTAAGATTTAGCCCATTTAGCTCAATGCCTGGCAGAGGGTAGGTGTTAGTTATTGCTATTGATATTGTGACTAATGACACCCTAAGAGAAAGGGAGGGAACCTTGTAGAAGATGCCCTTGGCTGAGTCTTGAAGGGAGAAAGGATTCCGACAGGTGGTGACAGATGGGAGATGGGTGTGCGCAAAGGTATAAAAGCAAGCCAGCTCAGATGGAGAAACTCCAGAGACTAGGCCTTGGGAGTGGCACTGGGAACAATCACCAGACTGCAGACACTGAAGGTTTCACATATGCCAGACACTGCCCATAATGCTGCACACATCTCTCCCACACACTCCCACCGCCCACTAATGCTCACAGACTCCTGGAAATGAGGCTGAGGGGAAAGCCTCACAGGCCTGTTCATTCATTTAATAAATATTGAATAAGCATCTGCTGTGTCTGGGCCCTTAGGAAGCAGACCTGGGTAGACATATAAAGAAGTCCACTTTACACAGTGATGAAGCCACATCCTTAGGAACAGGGTGAGTGACTCAAGGTGACCAGGAGCAAATGTCTACTTGGGGGATTGATGGATGACTTTGATGGCCAGAAAGGAAGAAATAATCCTGAGAATGCTGTGATGAGGGAAGGTAAGAGAAAGGTCAAGCTCTCCTCACAGTACCAGGGCGCCGGGGATGGACAAGGTGAGGCCAGAGAGGCACAAGGTCCTGTAGAGCTTTGAGTCAAATCCTAAGTGTCGCAGGAAGCTGGTGGGCTTTTGAAATGACTAAGGCCATTCATTCCACTCTGTTCTGACACCATTTTGTGTCTGCTTACACAGTTCTCAGGCCTCTACCCAACTCCCTGCAACAGTCACAGATGCCTTGGCAACTGACTGTGGTCTAGATGTATTAACCAAAATAATTGGCAGGTTGTGTCTAAAATAACTACTATGCTCGGCTGGGGATGAACCTTTCAAGGTTACTCTGACCCTCTTCTCACTTTGATGTATCTTTATGGGTTTTGCCATTAAAAAACTCTGTATCCCTGAGCTTGGGGCACCAAGAGACTTTTCCAAGGCTCAAGCCTGCTCTTGGTCTGACCATCAACAAAAAGGGTTTAAAACTCCAAGTTGACTTAGTCAACATGGTTGCCAATAACTGTCTATTGAGGATCAATCAGTACAGTTTTGCACAGAGAGGTGACATAAGCTGGTATATGCATTCGGAAACAGTTGTGCTGGAGATACTGCCTGCTATCTTAGTAACTTTCCCATTGATGTAACAAAACACCATGACCAAAAGAGACTAACGAAAGAGTTTTATCTTGTGCTAGACTCCAGCATGGTAGAGAGGCATAACAGCAAGTGACAGGCACAGAGACAGGCAAGAGAAGCTGAGAGCTCAGATCTTCAAATGTCAGCACACAGCAGAGATAAATTGGAAATAGGATGAGGTAACTCTCTCAAAGCCCACTAGCGTGACATAGATCCTCCAAAAGGGCTGTACCACTCAAACATGTCCCCACCTGGGGACCAAGGCAAATGCCAATGGAGGACAGTCCTTATTCAAACCACCATACCAAATATACAGGAGCCCCTGAGATACATACACTAGGTGTGGTAATATATACCTGTAACCCCAGCACTTAGGAGGTAGAGGCAGAAGGAACTGAGGATCATCGTAATAAATTTAAGGCCAGCTAGAGCTACATAAGACCCTGACTCCCCCTCAAAAAAAAAAAAAAAAATCACTCCAGTTACTATTGGGAAAACAGGATCCAAGGCAATACAACCTCTGGATTTGAACCCATCCTGAACTAAAGCACCAACGAGGCAGTCCCCATATGCCCCATCACCTCCAGACCAGGTCTTAGTTATGGCACTGGCCTGTCCTGAGCAGCTGTGGCACACAGGCTGAGGCAGCTCTCTCTGTTTCCAGCCTATGGGACTGAGGAATGCTTGCTCCCCTGTTATCATTTTTCCTGGCACTCTGGGTCCACCAAGAGAAATACCCATCAGTAGCTTCAGGGAAAGTAAATCACAGCCAGTTCTGGTTGTTTTCCTGAGTTTTTACAAGGCTGCAAGGTTCCATTAAGTTTAGAGCATAAGTGCATTGAGCTATGTTTGCTCATATGATGTTGAGTGCATTTAGAGCTGAGCAATCAACAGAGAGAGGGGGAGAGGGGGAGGGGGAGGAAGGAAAGGGATGGGAAAGGGGGAGAGGAGGGGGAAGGGAGGGAGAGGGGAGGAGGAGGGGAGAGGGAAGGGGAGGGGAAGGGGGGAAGAGAGGGAGAGGGGAGGGGGAAGGGAAAGGGAGGGGAGGAGTAGAGAAGGGGAGGGCAAAGGGAGAGATAGGGGAGGGGAAGAGAGGGGGAGATGGAGAGGGAGGGAGCTAGCTACACCCTCAGCCCCACAGGAAGATTCCTAGGCTGAGTAGCCAGGCCCCAGTTTCAAAGCCTGTTTCTTCCCCTAACTCAGGATGCAACCTCTGATAAATGTGTTCTCCAGAATCCAAAGAGTAAAACAAATGTTCCCTGTAGCCTTCCCTGCTCTTCTAGGTCAAAGACTCCCTGAGGAGTTCTTGGGAGTTCAGACTTGGGTAAATCAGAAGCAGATATTAAGAATTGCCACACCTTTAATCCCAGCACTTGGAAGGCAGAGGCAGGGGGCTCTCTGTGAGTTCAAGGCCAACAAGCCTGTTTATATAGTGAGTTCAAAGCCAGCTAAGACTGCATGGAGAGACACTGTCTCAAGAAGGGGGAGGGAAGAGGTTCTGAGCTCGTCTTTGGCAGAGGAACATTCTGGAAACATAAATCCATATTTCTTTCCTTTTCTTTCCTCTCTTTTACTAGCTTTCCCCTGATTCAGGAAGCCAAGGAGGCCCCAGGGAGGAATTGTGAAGGAACAAGGCAATGGAAGGAGAAAGTTTTCCCTGGCTTTTACAATTCAGATGCAGGGCCTCTGGGGCATGGCACACTCCAGGGGCCAGCTGTGTGCAGGAGGCAGGCCTCAGGGCCCTGCCTGATGCCAACTGACTCCAGGGACGGAGGGCAGGCCAGGGAGTGAAAAGCAAGTGTTACTAGGTGCTGGTTGTTAGCCTTCTGTCTAAACTCCACCCACAGTTGCCTGGCAACAGCCTCTCCCTTGCATCTCTTATCCCTTACCTCTCCCCATTCCCTTCCCCCCACACCCCAATGTGGTCATGGCCGGTCTCTCCACTTCTCTACTCTCTACTCTTTTACTTCTCTCTCTGCCTTTCTCTGCCTTTCTCTGCCTCTTAACTCCCCTCCCCACGCCCTGAATAAACTCTATTTCTATACTATACCTTCTCATGTGGCTGGTCCCTCAGGGGGAAGGGATGCCAGGCCTTGGGCCTGCTGAGGCACCCCCTTCCCCCACACCTCCCTATACCCCCATAAAATATATCTCTTTATATTTTTATAAACACATCACTGGTGGTCCCCACTGAGACCCACAGCCTTCTGTTTTCGAAAGTGCAGGCAGAAAAGGGAATTTAAGACAACGCTGAGAAGGGGTTCACTGGAAGTGAAAGTGAAGAAAAAGAAGAAGACAACTGACTGCAAATATGACCAAAGTGTGAACATGCATTGCTGCCCATGACAGCTCACTCCTTTAATCTTAACACTCAGGAGGCAGAGACAAGTGGATCTCTACAAATTTGAGGCCAGCCAGGTCTACACAGTGAGATCCAAGCCTGCCAAGTCTACCTTTGCACATTAGATCCTAACTCAAAAAGAAAAATTAAAATTAATTTTAAAGGTTAAAAAAAATAAAAATATTTGCACGTGCATTTTAAAACTCTTAACTCTGTTGTGATTTATTTATTTACTTACTTCTTTGGGTGAGAACATATGTCATATGCACCTGTACACACACATGAATACCACAGCATACATCTGGAGACCAGAGGACAACTTGTGGGAGTCTGTTCTCTCCTTCTACCATTCCGGTCCCAGGGATTGAACTTAGGTCATCAGACTTGACAGACTTGACAGCAAGCACCTTTACCATTTTAACGCTGCTTTTTGTGATCACCAGGCGACAGCAGGCCTCAGTGGTGTACAGAGTAAAATGCCTCTGCTGAAGCACAGAAAGCAGTGTGTTGTTGTTGTTGTTGTTTTTATTAAATATTTTTAAATAAGCACTTTTTACATGTAAATTTTTTCTAAGACTTCTTAATCATGTACATGATCCCTAAAATGTTCAGTTTTATTTACCTACCTGCTTAATTGACACGTGTTATTTGTGTATGTTCATGGGGTACATTGTCTCATGTTGATATATGCACACGTAGAAGGATTAAACTTAACTAATTAGCCTGTCTGTAATCTCATTTTATTGCCTACAGATTCTAATCAATAAGGGCACGAAAGTCTGCCGTCCTGGAAGCTTGCTTCAGACTACTTCTCAGTTTTCAATGGGTGCTGCCTCTCCACACACTCAGTCAGACTCCGAAAAGGTAACCAAAGTGTAGTAACTATAAACACTGAAACAAGAGGGGCTTCAGAGATGTTTCCAGTCAAGAATGGCAGCTCATGTCTGTAATCACATCCCTCGGGAGACTGAGGCAGGAGATTTATGAGTTTGATGCTACACAGAGCAACTTGCCTTTGGCCTCTTCTCTATAGGACAGGGAAAGACACCATGAAATGAAATCTCAGCAATATGGCTGCCTAAACAGGACCTGAACAATGGCAACACAAGTTGGCATGCCAATGTGAATAGGGGAAATCTCAAAGGGCCCCACCCCTAGATGAAGAGCTACAGGCAATTAATGACTAATGAGAGAAAGAATTAGTCTCCCCAGGGATGAGGCCCCTGATTGGTCAAGGCCAACCTAATGGCTGGACTTAAAAATGTATATAAGCGTGCAGCACTAAGTGAACTCCGCAGGCTGTGTGTATACATTATTTGTTTATATATGTATTGTGTAAAATAAAGAAAAGAAAGCCATGAAGAGGGAGAATCGGGTCACAGAAAGGGTTCAAGGAGGGGACTGGAGCAGGGAAATTATATGACTACAGTCCATTTACACGAAACTAAAAATAATAAATTTAATTCAATTTTTAAAATCTTTTTAAAGAGCTGTTTCAATTCCATCTTACCAGACCAACTGGAATCTTCTTTTCTTAGATTTGTTTTAGTTGTTATTTTATGTATTTACATTTCAAATGTTGCCCCCCTTCCCAGTTTCCCCTCCACAAACCCCACATCCCATCCCTCCTCCCCCTGCCTCTATAAGGGTGCCCACCCTCCCCACCTCACCACACTAGCATCCCCCTATACTGAGGCATCAAGCCTTCACAAGACCAAGGGACTCCCCTCCCACTGATGCCAGATAAGGCCATCCTCTGCTACATATTCGGCTGGAGCCAAGGGTCCCTCCGTGTGTACTCTTTGGTTGGTGGTTTAGTCCCTGGGAGCTCTGAAGGGTCCAGTTAATTGATATTGTTGTTCTTCCTATGGGGTTGCAATCCCCTTCAGCTCCTTCAGTCCTTCCCCTAACTCCTCCATCGGGGTCCCCTCACTCAGAGAGTTGGCTGCGAGCATCCTCCTCTGTATTTGTCAGGCTCTGGCAGAGCCTCTCAGGGGACAGCTATACCAGGCTCTTGTCAGCAAGTGTTTCTTGGCATCAGTAATAGTGTCTGGGTTTGGTGTCAGCAGATGGGATGGATCCCTAGATGGGGCAGTCTCTGGATGGCCTTTCCTTCAGTCTCTGCTCCACTCTTGTTTTTAAATGAACAAGGTTGAATATTTTTATCTGTTAATGTAGTAGGTCACCCGGGATATAATTTATTGGATGTTCATATCTTCAGAACTAAAATCCATTCTTTTTTTATGACTATTTGGTTTAGAATGAATCAGGGGCTGGGGATGTGGCTCAGTTAGTAGAGTACCTACCTAATATACATAGAACTGTGGATTTAACCCCCAACAACACATAAATTAGGAGAACTAGGGGGAGTTCAAGGTCACCCTTGGCTACCTAATGAGTTCAAGGACAGCCAAGGTACATGAGATCCTATCTCAAAAGTAAAAACTAAATTAAATCTAAAACACTACAATTTAATAATTAGCCAAAAAAAAGCCTTTGCAGTATTTTTGATTTCGAGAAATTTTGCTTACTGATTTACTAGCTATTTATGTAATACTTGGTATATTAGACCAAAACCAAAACCAAAAAAAAAAAAAACCCCAAAGGACAATTAGATAATATGCAGGTCACTGAACAAACAGTTGTGATTTCATACATATTCGTGTGTGTTCTGACTTTGTTTATTTTCATTGGCATGGTTTTATAGACACTTAGTTCCCAGGCCCCAGCACAGCATAGGAGCAGCCAGACTGCTGAGCACCCAGGCTAGACAAATTGCTAGACTGCCGAAAGTAACCTTGTTACTGAGTTATACACTGAGCTGGTGACCAGTGTCAAAGGGATGTTCTGGTGACAGGTGACATCAAGCACCAGATGCAACAAAAAGAAAGCTAGGCACTACCCCAGAGATGATCCCCCAAGATGGCTATGATCACATTTATATGATCCCCGAACATACGGAAAGCTTGAGAATGAAATGATATTTTAGGGCTGGTGAAATGGCTCAGAATTTAAAGGCACTTGTCTCCAGGCCTGACAACCTGAGTTCAATCCCCAGGACCCATATGATGACACCCATAAGTTGTCCTCTGACCGCCACACAAATGCCATGATGAGTGCATGTGTGCACACACGCTTACACGCGCGCGCACACACACACACACTAAAAGTTTTAAACTTTAATTATGTTTTTATTTAGTTAGCAGTATATCAGCTGGCTATAAGTTTTCTATCATGTGTTATATATTATGTGATATACAATGCATGTATGCCATATACATGTTATATGTAATATATAAACATAAGAACATAACTATATTAGTTAGAAAATATAAAATATAGGTGATAGATAATAGATTAGATTGATTAAAGTAGAGTGGATTAGATAGAAAAAGGAAAGTGCTGCTTCATTTAGGGAGCCCCTCTTTTGGGATCCCTGAATCGCCCTGTACATAATAATGGACTAAAATTGGTTGACAAGATGAGATGTCTAGCCAGGCAGTGGTGGCACACTCCTTTAATCCCAGCACTCGGGAGGCAGAGGCAGGCCGATTTCTGAGTTTGAGGCCAGCCTGGTCTACAGAGTGAGTTCCAGGACAGCCAGGGCTACACAGAGAAACACTGTCTCGGAAAACCAAAAACCAAAAAAAAAAAGATAAGATAAGATGTCTAGGTAGGAAAGCATCAGTCTGTTGGCTAGGGGAGCAGCTTTAGAGCCTCTCCAGATCCCTCTGGGTGAGACATCAACTGGTCCTTAGACGGTTAGCGCTTAAAGAACTCATCCCGTTGCCTCCTTTCCATAGAGAGAGCCCTGCTAGGCCACTCCACCAATCGACAATAGACCTTGGTGCTGGTCCACCTCTGCCACCCCATCAGCTTGTTTTCCATGTGTTGGTCAGCTAAGAGCAGAGCTAGGTAACCCACAGTTCACACTGGGGACAGGGGAACCTCAGCAGTAACTAGCCAAATATATGAGTGGATACATACTCAGAGCAAGGAAGGTGGTAGGGGTGTACAGGCACAGAGGGCAGAACCCAAGTGACTCACTGCAGAAGAAAAACCCTGCAGACTAAGAACCTTGGGAAAGGTCAGCAAGCGAATTGTGTCATTCTATTCTTTTGTGAACCTCCAAATCCCTCCCCACAGCAAGCCTGCAGAAGGGAAGGGAACCCGTTTCCTCCCTGCAGAACAGAGACCCCCAGCAGCTTCGTCACCCACACCCCTCAAAGGGAACTTAGTCCCAAATGAAAGACCTGCTGGTTCTGCTGGGACACCATCGCAAGGCACATCCCCAGCTCTCACTCCCTGTCCCACTTTCCCACCCCCAAACTTCATTCAATTCAGTCACAACTTCCTGGAGACAGTGCCTGCGTAGCTGGGGAACCAAGAAAAACCCAGACTTGTTATATACCAAAGCCTACTTCCACCATCCCCAAAGCCCTTGGGCTCCAGGAACAGAGACAGCCAAGTCATTTCATGCCCGAGTATAATTGGCAGCTGTGGTGTTTAACCACAACATGCCACTGTGTAGCCTTGAAGGACACATATGTGCTGGGCAGATGTTTGGGGGCTGAGTGACAAACTGAAAAAATGACCAAGACCCTCTGAAGGTCAGAACAGTTGATGCCTCAAACATCTTCTCTTTCCTTCCCAGGATTCCAGCCTTCACCATCACCTCCAACACACCTTTTGTTGTTGGAATAGATGGAGTTCCTGGCTTGAGAGAGCCAACACCAATAAGGGGTCATCTAAATCCAGGCATGTCCCCTACAGAAAGATGCAACAGGGCAAAAGGTAAACAAGGTGTGGCTTGTTAGAGCAGAAAAACTAGAAAGTAACGTCCAGCAACAAAGTGCTGGACAATTAAATCAGAGCAGAGCCATACAACCTGACATATTGCAGCATGAGAGAAGATCAAATGCATTTATAAATAGCAAGATTTCAGTGGGTCAAATGCTTGCCATGCGTTCAATCGTGAAGAACTGAGTTCAGTTCCTTAGGATTAAAGCCAGGTGTAGCAGCACACAACGGGAACCCAAACACTTGGCAGGAGGCGACAAGGGGATTCATGGGACTCATGATTCAGCAACTCTAAACAAAATGATGAGTTCCAGGTTCAGTGAGAGACCCTGTCTCAAAAAATAAAGTGAAGCCTGGTTTGATACCGCACACCTGAGCACTCAGTAGATAGAGCTCTGTGAGTTCAAAGACAGCCTGGTCTACATAGTGAGTTCCATGCCAGGGTTACAAAGAGACCCTGTCTCAAAGACCAAGATGGAGAGAGACAGTAGAAGACAGTAAATGTCAATCTTTGGTCTCTAGACATGCCCACACAGGCTAGTGCGCCTGCACACACACATACATACACACACACACACACACACACACACACACACACACACATTGGATAGCACAAGACATAACATAAAATGGGAGAAGCAAGATCAGGAGTCTAAGGTCAGCTTCAGTTATGTAGCAAGTTCCAGGCCAACTTGGGCTGCATGACCCTGTCTTTAAACAGATGAACAGTGAGATAAGCAAGAGGTTCAGCAGACAAGGGTAACTTGCTATAGAAGCCTGACCTAAGTTCATTTAAAGGTCCTATGTAAAAATGGAAGGGCAGTACCAACTGCACAAAGATGTCTCCTGATCTCTGTACATAGGCCATGTAGCACATGCACATACAATAAAGATAAGTAAGAAGTCAGAAAAAATTAAACAAGCAAAAAAGGAAGCACACAGTCTTCCCAGTAAGTGCAAGTTGGCTATAAACTTTCTGAAGGAGCTTGCACTGGGTTTGCTCTAATC
>JADRCH010000147.1:3512925-3547988 GCA_019843965.1 Rhynchomys soricoides | reverse complement strand
CACTGGGTTTGCTCTAATCCTTTCTGAAGGAGCTTGCACTGGGTTTGTGCACTTTAACATTTTAAACTTTAAACTACACCCCCTCTTCAGGCAACTGTGTCATAGCTGCACTGAGCTAGGGCTAACTACTTGAATTCTGTCATCTAGATAAACATGCACCAATTATAATTTAAAGATCTCCTTTCAGCATTTTAGAGTCTGTGGTAGTTTGAATAGGAATGGCCCCCATAGATTCATGTGTTTGAATTCTTGGCCCGTACCGAGTGTCACTTTTAGGACTGTGGCCTTGTTGGAGGAAGTGTTAGGGTAGGCTTTGGGGTCTCTGGAGCTTATCAGTTCTCTTCCTGCTGCCTGCTGATCTGGATGTAGACTCTCTGCTCTTTCTACAGCACCATGTCTGTCTGCGAGCCACCATGCTTCCATCCATGACAGTAATGGACTAAGCTTGTGCACTATGGTCCAAACCGCTGAAGCCAGCCCCAATTAAATGTTTTCACCTGTAAGAGTTGCCATGGGCTGGGCAGTCAGTCAGTCAGTAGTGTCGAACTTCTTTAATCCCAGCACTCAGGAGGCAAAGGCAGGCTGATCTCTGTGAGTTCAAGGCCAGTCTGGTCTACAGAGTAAGATCCAGGACAGCCAGGGCCGTTACACATCGAAACCCTGCCTCTAAAAGGCAAAAAAAAAAAAAAGTTGCCATGGTCATGGTGTCTCTTCACAGCAATAAAACACTAAGACAATGACTATTATTTTAGGTCCTCAAAAAAAAAAAAAAAAAAAAACAACAACTCTAATTGGGGTTGGGACTGGAGAGAGAGAGAGATGAGTCAGTGGTTAAGAACACTGGATGTTCTTCCTGAGGACCTAGTTCAGTTCCTTGCACCCAAGACGGCAGCTTACAACTGACTGTAACTCTAGTTTTAGGGGATCCCAGGCATGCATACAGTACACAGACATACATACAAGCAGAACACCCATACACATAAAATTAAAATTTTTTAAGTTAAAAAAAGAAGGATCTAGCCATCATCACTGCTAAGCAAAACAACCAACTGCTCAGAGGGCGCCAAGCCCTTCCTAGGAGAGTTCAAGATCAATGCAGGGGTCAGTTTTAGGGCAGAAGAAAATGAATCAAACTCATGAGGGACAATCTGTTCTGTTTGACAGCTATTTCTTGATCAATACACAGAGACTGGCCTCTGTAGCTTGCCCCACAGTTGACCTTGTGAGCTGACCCCAACCTGTGGTCTGACTAGTCCTGTGACCCAGCAAGATCACCAGGTTCAGAATGGCCCACCCAGAGCCTCCAACCTGCTTTCTGGGCCGTGCTGGGACTCGTTCCCCATCCCCTTTTGGGATAGGCTAGGCCCTGAAGCCGGGGGATAAACATCTGGTCTTAGGCAATAGCTCCTGGGAATACCTGTTAGAGGTCACTAGAGGCTTCACCCCTCCCTCCTGTCATTGCCACGAGATTCATGAGAAAACAAGGAAAGCACTCACTACAAGACAATGAACATGGCCCAACAACCTGGCACCCACAAGCACAATCACATGTTATTCACACACACACACACACACACACACACACACACACACATTGCATAGTGCTGGGGGGAGGGGATCCAGCTGACCTAAGGACAAAAAATCTAGGCACTCAGGCTGTGAATGAGGCTCTTCCTGACCTTTTCTGAAACCAGAAAACTCCTAGCCCAGACCTCAAAGCTCTCCATCAATCTAGGGATCAGGACTCTCCCAAAACAGTCACGGCTAATGCAAGAAGGAGGGTTGTGACCAGTAGGCGATGTACCAATTCAATACCACCATCACAGTGCTAGTAATCAAGTGGTTTCTCTTTCCCAAGGAGTTTGTCTTTACACAATATGCCTGTCCCCAGTGCAGCCAGATATAGCAGTCCCTAGCCCTTCCCCAGGTGCTAAGCAAGCTTAGGGTTCCATCCTGGAAGTTGAAGTGTAGGGTAGGGAGTGCTTTAGAGAGGAACTGCTGCTGGAATATAAGAAGTTGGGCTCTGTGGACATTAAGAGAAGCAGGAGTTTCACAGATCCCAGGGCAGGGAAAGGCCCATCACTGCCAAGCAGGGCTCTCCCAAGGGCCAGGGTAGAAGAACCTGTCTAGTACTCTTGGTGGTAGCAAACTGGTGACCACAGCCACAAGACCAACCTCCAGCCTCTGCCCACAGAGTCTGAACAAAGCCGTCACCTAGGAACAGCATTGTCCTCTCATGACATGCGCCAGAGACCCAGTCATGACATGAGAGTGAAGTGGGGAGAGAAGCCCCATTAAGTGATCTTGGAAAAAGAAGGAAGTTGTCGAAGGGGACAGATGGAGACATGTGGCAGAAACTAATGAAGGATCCAGACAATCTTGAAAGCCCAATAACTTAAGCCCTGTAGCAGGGCCTCCATGAAGATGCCCACAGAGGGTGCCCACTACAGACTTGTGTGTGTGTGTGTGTGTTCGCGCGCACACACAGGTTGGAGACCAGAGGTCAACATCAGGTGACTTCGTCTGTCACTCTCAGTCTTGTTTAGGACAGGGCTTCTCACTGAATCTGAATCTGGCCCATTTGGTTAGATGGCCTCATCGGCCAGCTTCCAGGTTTCCCTTGTCCCCATCTCCCCAGAGCTGGAATTCAAGGCACATCTAGATTTTTTTGCATGGATGTTTGAGAGCCAAATTCAATTCTTCATACTTATCAAATAGGCACGGTATACCCACTAAGCCATGTCCCCAGATCACCATGTTCACCTCATTCATTCATTCATTCATTTAGGTTTGTCTTGGTTTGGTTTGGTTTTAGTTTTTTGGTTTCTTTTTCAAGACCAGGTTTCTCTGTGTAGCCCTAGCTGTCCTGAAACTAACTAGCTTCCTTCCTTCCTTCCTTTCTTTAATTTAAGTTTGGTTTTTTTTTTTTTTTTTTCAAAACAGGGTTTCTCTGCCTGCCCTGGAACTCATTCTATAGCCAGGCTGGCCTTGAACTCAGAAATCTGCTTGCCTCTGCTTGCCAAGTGCTAGGATTAAAGGCATGTGCCACCATGGCTGGCACTACATTCATTTTAAAGACTCTTGTCTTCAAAATGACACTCACACTATTCTGTGCACAGCTACTGGGCTGTATCACTAAGTGTCCGTGTCACAGGTCCAGGAAGGCATCACTGTTTAACAGTTTGTTTGGAATTTGGAAGTGGGAAAATATGTAGAGACAATCTCACTCTAGGACTCAAAGGCAGAGATAAAATGCTCTTTACAATCCTATGGGGGGGGGGGAGGCAGTATCAGAACTCTTTCTACATCAGCCTCTGTGCTGGGGTCAGGCCAGAGACACAGAAATGAGCTAAGCCTACAATGAGAACTGAGAAACAATGGAAAAGTGCATTCTAGGGGCCGAGGCCTTTAGGAAAAAGGCAACCCAAAATGCCCATGACCCTTCCTGTTGTGTCACTAGATGCAAACAGTCCTAGGAAGAATGTGACCTTAAACAAGTCAACATATGATAGCAGGGGCAGATCCTGAAGTCACTAGAAGTTGAAGGCTCCAGGCTGACCACACTTCTCAGCCACTAGGTAGGAAGTTCATGAAATGAACTCTTAAAATGTCTCTCCAGGTCTTCCCTAATTGCCAGTTCCACCAGCACCATAGTAGGAACTGGGCATCTATTGACTGGGTGGATGGATGAACATTTGAGACAATCTGGAAGTCTGAATAAGATTGTGGAAATGGAGACGGTGTTGATTCCAACCAAGCCAGGTTCCATGCTAAGACACTAGAGCGCTGGAGAAGTAAGAGTCAACACTGAGTGTGGCCGTGGGAAGGAAGCAAGGAAACTAAGGTAAGCCTGGGAATAGCTAACACTTGAGAACTGTCAACATCATGAAAGAAAAAGAAAGAGCGAGCTGAGTGTGGGAGAGCCCTGGAGAGAATGGAGCAAGAGGGGGAGGCTGTAGGGTAAAGGGGAGGGAGAGGTCAAGTCAGATCAAGACCCAAGGTGCTTTGAACCGGCAGGATTCAGGGGCTGCCCTGGGTAGGAACAGGCCAAGCCTGCCTGATCTAGGACCTGGGTCACTGATGTGGACTGTGGAGAAGTCTTTATTTGTTCATGTCTGCTGTATGTAGGATCTAACCTGGCCAACAATGCCCAAGAATCTAGTGACTTTGTGGCTTGAAATCTAGCCACTTTCCTTGGAGAGAGGCAATAGAAGGAACCTCGTGACATCTCAGAGTCCTGGGGCTTTGTCCTTCCCTGTGATTCCTGAAGGGTCTCCAGCCTCTGGTTCTCCAGGTTGGCAAGTCTACAATTGCTTCCTGGAACCTGGAGTGCTTAGTGCTTTACTTCAAAGAGAGGCCACAGGTGTCTATAGTTCTACGACCTCTGACTTGGGTCCCCCCCCCTCCAACTGCCTGAACACCCCACGAGTGGCCTATTGTGTGAGCTCAGTTTCAATGGGAACAGAAACTGGGTTTACGAAAAGAAATTATTTGCTTATTCCACGGAGATGACCAAATAAATAATGTAATTTTCTAAGTGGAGCTCAATCCCTGCCCCCCACCTCTTGTGGGCTGCCAGGAACATATAAAAAGCCACACACCCACACATCACCCACACATTACAACATCAGCCCACATCTACAGAGAGCCAAAGCCTCCAGCCACAACCATGAAGATCATTATCACAATCACTGTGGTCATGCTGTCCATCTGCTGCAGCTCAGGTGAGTGCTCAGGGTCCCTTTCCCAAGGTCGGAAGGAAGTGGCCAGTCCCTCTGTGGTTGCCTGGAAGGCCTGGATATGCTGACTCTCAAAAGCATGGAGTCTAATGACCAACACTATTTTGTGATCCTGGGGAAAGCCTTGAACATCTACACTCTGGGGTCTGGGGAAGCTGGGGAGAGCCCATCTAGACCAGTACATCTGTCCAAAAATGGAACAGAAATAAGGAGACCTTTGAATCCTGGACTGGGACTGGCTTAAGATGCTAAGAGATCTTGATACAGCCACGGAGGGGGGGGGGGAGTGTCCCACCCAACTCTGGCATTTAGTCTGGCAGGGGAAGTACAGAGACTCATGTCCTCAAACCCAAGGCAAGGTCTCTTGTTCTGGGAGGAGAAGAATATTCCAGAAAAAGGTCTTCCCTTTGGAAAACTGCCAACTCTGGGTGTAGTTTTCTAAACATTCTGTCCTCTGGGGAAAGGATTAGAGTCTCTGAATCGTTGTTGCTATCACCGTACAGAAAGGAATGGGAAATGAGAGAGGGAGGAAGAAGGATGGATGGACAGAGAACCTGAGGAGACTGGATGGACAGAGAACCTGAGGAGGACGGATGGACAGAGAACCTGAGGAGGATGGATGGGCAGAGAGAGGGGGAGGAAGAGAGGGGGGGAAGGAGGGAGGGAGAAGGATGGGTCAATCTATCTCCCTCCAGGCATCTTGTGCTTTGGGAATGTCTCCTTAGCTTCTTCCACTCCCTTCTGATAATACTATTTTTTTTTTCTAAAAACAAACCCTAATTAATGTACTTGAAAAGGTTCATAATACCCATGGATAGATGTTTTATAAACCAAGGAGGTTGAGACCCCAAACAAAAGGCAGTGGAAGCTGGTTTTATCAAGCATTTTTATTTGTTCTCAGATAGAAAGATAGCATTTTGAATTAAAATGTTTATTAATTAGATATTAGTGCTGTGTATAAAGGAGGGTGGCTCAGCTAAAACATGTGAAGGGGTGTTCTGGTAAGATATTTGCATATCAATGTGATCACGTATTAAAAACCCCTTAATGCTACTTACAATGAGGTAGTCACTGACCTCGGCCATTTTACATACTATCACTTTCATTTTCATAACAACCCAGTGAAGTAGAGATATTGTTCCCATTTTGCAGATTAGAAAACTGAGCCGGTTATGGTGGCGCACGGGTAGGATTTGCTGAAGGAGGCAGAGGCAGGAGGATCACGAGTTCGAGGCCAGCCTGGGCTACAGAGTGAGTTCCAGGACAGCCAGGGCTACACAGAGAAACCCTGTCTCGAAAAAAACAAAAAGAAAGAAAGAAAGAAAGGAAGGAAGGAAGGAAGGAAGGAAGGAAGGAAGGAAAAGAAAGAAAGAAAGAAAAGTAAGAAAACTGAGCCACTGGAAAATGAAAAGCCCTGCCTGCTGATATTACAGACAGGGTTCAAGTTGGAGTGACCATTCTTTTGGTTTTGAGACGGGGTCTCATTTTGGTCTGAATTCACAACCACCCCGCCTCAGCCTCCCTGGTGCTGTGGTTATGTAACAAATGTGAGTTATCATGCCCAGCTGGAGTGGCCATTAGCTGGAGTAAGAAAAGGGTCCTGAGTCAGAACAATGAAGCCAAATTTGCAAACAATGCAGAGAATCCCAGGGCAGGAAATTTGAGACTAGGTTAGAAGTGGAGGCAAACAGTAGCAAACAGCATTGCAGTTGCAGGGAGCATGGTGAGGTGAGAGGCTTGCCTGCAAACTAACTGTGCTGTCAGACTAGATCCCTGTGTACCTTCATCTTCCAAGCCAGATTTGGGGTCCATGCTGGGCCGGGAGTAAGGGCTGTGTCATATGCTCTCAGTAACATGGCGCAAACCACCACTAGCCATGAGTGAGGGACATTCTGGTAGAAAGCAAGACTCACAGAGGCCTCCTTCTTGTCCCCACACTGCAGAAAGCAGCCAGAAAGCTTCTGTTACACACTCTGTCCAGAATGATGACAGTAACAATGGCCAACCCTAACCAGGAATCCAAAGGCAGCTCAGGAAAGCCACAAAAGCTGGCTATAACCTAGAAAGTCCTCACAGGGTGCCAGATTTTCAGCTGCTAGGAGCCTCCCCAGGGCTCACACTCTACCACCCAAAGACTGCTCTCTCTTGCTAACCAGACTGGCTGGTCCAGGCGAATGCTGGCTGGACGGCTTTTAGAGAAGAGACTGCACCCTTGTGCTTTCTTTTGCCTGCACTCCAGCTTCTTCGGACATCTGCCCAGGATTTCTTCAAGCCCTTGAGGCCCTTCTCATGGGCTCAGAGGCCAATTATGAGGCAGCCCTGAAGCCTTTCAACCCTGGCTCAGACCTGCAAAAGGCAGGAACCAAGTTGAAGAGGCTGGTGGATACCCTCCCTCAAGAGACCAGAATAAACGTCATGAAGCTCACGGTACGCAACATCTGTCACTCATATTGATTCTAAGCGGTTCCCCAACCAGTGTCATACCATTTTGGGTTTTGGGAGTTACAAAGGCTAATGAATATTCTGGTCATGTACCCTGCCCCCCCCCTCTCTGATGGGATCTCTGTGCAGTAGCCTCGCTGTCCCCAAACTCCTGGGGTCAAGTGTTCTTCCCACCTCAGCCTCCTGGATGACTGGAACTACAAGCTCGGACCCCTATACCCAGCTCCACAGATTTTTTTCCATAAGAATTTTGACATTTTATTTACTTAGTAGGAGTGTGTGTGTGTGTGTCGCACATGTGGAGGTCAGAGGACAATCTTTAAGGAGTTGGATCTTTCCTTCCACCATGTAGGTCCTGTGGATCAAACTCAGGTAGTCAAGTGTGATGGCAGAAGCATTTGTAGCTATGACATTTAACCTGCCTTTTTTATTAAAGTCTTTGAGAAAACCATCCAAGGCCTTCTAGCCCTCAGTTCCTCTCAGAACTTATTGTGGTCTTTGTTAAGTTTCTGTACCACACCTGGCAGTGGTGATGCACACCTTTAATCCCAGCATTTGGGAGGCAGAGACAGGCGAACTTCTGAGTTCGAGGCCAGCCTGGTCTACAGAGTGAGTTCCAGGATAGCCAGGGCTACACAGAGAAACCCTGTCTCAACAAACAAAAACAAAATAAAAAAAAAAAAAGTCTCTTCACCACTACTCTGTCTACTTCTGAGGTTCACTCACTATTGGGGGGGTTCTTTATTCTAGGAGAAAATTCTAACAAGTCCTCTGTGTAAGCAAGATTTAAGAGTCTGAAGCTCACTGGATTTCAGAGATATTCTACTGCTAAAGGCCCCTGTCATTGTCCTGTGCCTCCTTGACCTCCCCACACCAACCCTGCCTTCCTCTTTGCAATAAACTTCGAGCATCTCACTTGCCTGTGTGCACTGGTCCTTTTATGCACCTGCGGGAGCCAGAAGATTGGTCTTGGAATGAGTGAAGTGAACCAGAACTAAGGGAGGACAACTGAGTCCTGCCTAGGGGCCACAAAAGAAATCCCAGAAGGCTTCTTACCTCTACACTTCTGCTATTTACCATCTATACCTACAGAGGGCTACCACTGCAATGCCCTCTAGCTAGGTCCACCATCTATTTAACAGCTCTAAGTCAGCTTGTCTAAAAGGCCTGTGGTATCATACCCCCTCCCTCCCCATGTTGGGTTCTAGGTGTTACTGGATTCTAACTCCATCCTCTGGGCTACACTATCCCAGCCAGGAGCCTGACAGGCATCCCTTAGCCCTTCCTTACCCAATCAACCCAGGCGACCTCTGAAGTCATTCACTCCCTCCATACCCACTGGCCACACTTTCCTGGCTGCTACAACCCCAGAGGCCCCTTTATAGGTTGCCAGCTGACTTACTGCTAAGTAACTCAATGGCCATGCATCCTCCACAGGGAGTTTGATCACATGTAAAATCTTAGCAGTGTTCCCAAGTCACAAGACCCTTGCCAGCCTTTGTCTCCCTCTTCTCAATCCAGACATCCCCTCTCTCTGATCTTTAGTTCCCAAAAGCCAAGTCCCACCTCCGGACCTTTTTGTATAGGCCACACACAATCTCGGCTGCCAAAAAGGTGTTGTTGATTGATTTAGAATTTGTCCTAACATCAGTGAGCCTCCACTGGAGCCGGGCTACACCATCCGAAAAAGTTGACTAAAGAGTACGGATAGGAGGCGTGTGCAGAAGAGCTGTATGTAGAAATAGAAAGGGCTGAGGCGGAGGGCACCGGAACAAGGAGGCTATGGAAGAGAATGCCAAACTAGGCAGCCCGTCCAGCGCCTACAAACAGCTACGTGGGCGGGTAGGGGCCACGCCTGCTCCTGAGTCGCAGCCACAAGGGGGCAGCGCAGTCCATGCTACCTCCCCCTTCGAGTTTGAGGACTCAGACCTAGACCAACCCTCTGACTTTCGGGCGGAGCCGGATGGTGAGAGTCATTCTCTAGCATCGATTTTGAATTGTTTCTTCTGACCTCCAAAATTTTGTTTGAGCGGAGTTTGTTTTTAAATCAAAATTCCGAAGAAAAATACGGAAAAGGCACACGAACAGTGTGGCACGGCTGAAGCCTTCCAGTGACTGGTCAGAGCTTTTGGAATTAGGAGTAATTCCATTCCCACAAGACCCCAAAGGCCATCCTGACATATCTAGACTCTGAGATGACCCTGAAGACAGAGAGGACCAAGAATTGGTCCACCTGCCTGGATTTAAAGTCCCATAGCAGAAAGTGCAATCTTGCAAGCTTTAGCTTGGATTTCTTTTATTTTTCACACAACCCGGAACTGAGGCCCAGCTCCTGCCCTATGGATGACAGAACCTCCCACCAGGAATCTCCAGGGACAGTAAAGTAGGGACAGTCCACCATAAACACCCATTTGTGTACACAGTGTTAAACCCACCACACCCACCCCTTCATTGTCAGCCATAGAGGAGGGGCTGGGATTGTAAAACTTCCAGGGCAGGGCAGGGGCGGGATTGGTGATTCCAAAAGAGATTATTTGTGGCAGGCTGGGCCCCGGTGAGGACCTGCCCCACTCCTTCACTCCCAAGGCCCCAGATTCTTCTGTATCCAGGTCATTCAGTCTAAGGTGTATACTTTGCCTTCCTCAAACTACCCACCCAGGTGAGCATTATTCAAATGGACAAGGTCCAAGGTCATAAAAAGTTCCGAATTTTAACTACTTATTCACTGCTAGGAAAGAATTTACCTTGCACAAACACAATGCAGATGACTGGGGATAAAAGGAAATACTGCAGTGGCTATCTGCCTTAAGAGGGCTTTGGCAATGCGTAAAACTGTGCATTAACCCAGAGAAACGTACAAACCTTGGGTTCTTCAGATGCAGAATGCAGGGTCTGGGTTAAGTGTTCGATATTTAAACATGAAGTCCTAAATGTCAGGCCCAGCTTCAGCACCCATGAAAGCTGCTGGGTATGCAGCAAATCCACACCCAGTGAGAAAACCTGTGGGGGGGGAGGTGGTAAGTAACACCTGAGATACACACACACACACACACACACACACACACACACACACACGGCAGAATGCAAAAAATGAACTGACTACAACCATAGAAAGGGTGAATTATCTGTGCAGTGCTTATGAAATTGGAGAAGAGTAGGAACTGGCCTTTGGGTTTTTTGTTTTTTCCTTGACCTGCTAAGCAAATATCTTGACCCTGCTAGTAGGCCAAGGTCCTGCCAAGGCCAGTTTGGTTTGATGTTGTTGATGATGTTGTTTTAAGGAACCTCAAGCTAAGAGTGGTTTTTACATTTCAAAGATGAAGAGAGGTAGACAGTCAAAGGCAGACAGTCTGGTCAGCCAGAGCTACAGAATGAGACCATCTCAGGAGGGAGGAAGGGAAGGAGAGAGAGAGAGAGAGAGAGAGAATCTACACTTCATATATATATATAAAATCAGCCATCCTCACTATGAATATGCCAGACTAAAACACAGGAGGGAGGTATACAAATATGCACTTCCTGTATTTGAAATGTATTAAGCACAAACTATGAAGACAAGGTTTTAAATGTTTCTGAGGAAAAAAAAAAAAAGATTAAAAGCAGCATCTAGTGGTGCACACCTGTAATCCCAGCATTTGAGAGGCAAAAGCTACAGATCACTACAAATTCAAGACCAGCTTTATCGGGGGGGGGGGGGGGGATTCAATAGCCAGGTATAGCGGTACACACCTCTAACCCTGGCATCAGGAGGTAAAGGTAGATAGATGGCTGTGAGTTCAAGGCCAGCTTGGGTATGTAGCAAGTTCCAGGCCAGCCCAGAACTACTTAGTGAGACTGTGCTTCTGCCTCAAGAAAGAAAGGAAGGAAGGGAAGGAGGAAGGAAGAGACAGGGAGAGAGAAAGAGAAAGGCAAGAAAGGGAAAGAAAAAAATTAGCACTCTTAATTTTAACACTCATAACTCTGAGGAACCTGGGGAAGAGAAAGGCCATACTTCTTGGTGGCTTTGTGAAGCAAACTATGAATCTGGGTGAGGAAAAGTTTACAACTATGCTACCCCCATCATCTGCAACCACAGGAATTTTAGCCTGGAAGGTCTCTACAGAGGGACGGCCATTGCAGACTCGGGAGCTTAGCGGGTTATAACCTGGATCCATTGATTATCGGGAAAGCTGCTGCTTGACACATGAGACAGGGCGAGTCTGGCAGGAAAATCTGTGACTCACAAGGCAGGAAGGGGAAAGCAAAACCAGCTCTCCTCAGCCTTATCAAGATGAAGGGGGTAAAATGCTCTCCAGTTTGCAGCTGACACCAGGCATGCTGTTTGTGAATACCAAGGGCAGCTGTGGGTAGTAATTCACCACTGCGTGATCAGTTGCTCCAAAGAGCTTCAAACAGATGATAAAAGAAACCTTGATTGATGATGATAGGGCCAGGCAAACAATGCACTCTGAAACCTGTAATTAGGGAGTGGTCCTCCCAAGGGCTTACTGAATAGATCAACAGGCTTATGAGAATGTGAGCCTGGAGTCATCAGTAGCTAGCCACGAAGTGCACTTCCGTGAACTAAAATTATAAAATTATGGTATAGGCAAAGAAAAATCTGGAAATAGATTCAGCTAAGTAAGCACGGTTGCCAGCTTCAGAATTGATAAACTGGAGCTAGAAACTTTGTTTCCCTGGCCGGTAAACAGGCGCCCAGCCCAGCACACAAATCTTGTTAAGACTTTTACAAAGTATGGAGGCTCTGTGCCCATAGCATGCAACCATCCTGTAGACTGCAAGGCATCAGCCCACTGCAGCACTTCCAGGGGGTAGGGGGTTGGGGGAGTCCTCTTACAGGAATCCTAACAGAAAAGCAGATACTCTGTCAACCTTAGGACACAAATGTGGTCAGAGGGGCCCTGAAAGAAGTAGGGATGGGGAGTAGATCTCGGGGGAAGGGAAAGAACCGTGCTTGCTGAGTTCTCCTGGCCTTCTAACCTTCGGTTTCCATTTCAGTCCATTTTAACCTGGGACTGAGTCCTTTGCTCTGCCCCACTGCCTGCACGAAGCCTTCAGCATGTTGCCTGGGTTATTGCAAGTCACCTGTGGATTTGTTTCCTACAGTTGTCTAACATATTACCTCAAAGGTAATGGCTTAAAACTCACACATGCTGGGCAGTGGTGGCACACACCTTTAATCCCAGCACTTGGGAGGCAGAGGCAGGAGGATTTCTGAGTTCGAGGCCAGCCTGGTCTACAGAGTGAGTTCCAGGACAGCCAGGGCTATACAGAGAAACCTTGTCTTGAAAAACCACACATACACACACAGAGAGAGAGAGAGAGAGAGAGAGAGAGAGAGAGAGAGAGAGCGCTTAAGAGGCCAAACATCCAAAGCAGATCTCACTGGCTTTAGATTAAGATGTGAACAGTTTGACTTGGTGGCTCACACCTATAACCTCAGCACTTGAGAGACTGAGGCAGAAAGGTTGCTATGTCTTTGGGGCCTGCCTCAGAAAGTTTAAAAAAAAAAAAGGCAGGGCCTGGCTCAGTGGGTAAAGTGCTTGCTGCACCAGCATAAGGACCCAAGTTCAGAGCGCCAGCATTCACACAAGAAGGAAGGAAGGAAGGAAGGAAGGAAGGAAGGAAGGAAGGAAGGAAGAAGCCAGATGTGGCAACAGGCCTGTGATCTCAGTGCTGGAAGTGTAGATTAAGGGGATCCTTAGAGTCCTTCCCTGCTCCCCAGTCTCCTACGGAGGAAACATAGACTCTTCACCCAGAGAAGCAGTGCTTTCTTGAACAATCCTGTTTTCTGCTCTGCTTCAGATCCTGCTGTCCCACCATGCCTTTGGCTTGCAGTCCCAACCCCCTACTGTCCCCAGTTAAGCTAGGTAAGTTGCAGTGAAGCATACATATCAATATATGAAGCCAGAAACAAGCCATTCTATTTACACCTCCATCCCTTTGCATAAGCAGTTCCTGACGTCAGCCCTTCCCAGCATTCTCAGGTGAACCAATTTCCATCCTTCACTGCCCATGAAATATTCAAGACACACCTACACCTTGTGGCTCACCAAAAGTTCCCATTCAACCAGGCATCCTAAATTCTGATTTGCTAAATTGGATCAATTTAAGATTCCTTCATGTATCAGCACTTATAGGGCCCTGGATGCAGCTTGGTGGTAAAGCACTCTTCTAGCCTGACCAACGCCCTGGTGCACCCTTGGGATTCCAGCACTTGGGAGGTGGAGACAGGAGGGCCAGAAGCCCAAGGTCATCTTCTCTTACATTGTAAATACCTGGCAGCCTGAGATATACAAGACCCTGAAATTTAAAAAACCAAAACAAAAACAGAGGTACACAGAAGGAAAGCAAGGCCCACATAGGAGTCTGCAATGCAAAACTTCTGAGCCTCCAATGTAGTAGTTCTTAACCTTCCTAATGCTGTGGTCCTTTAATACAAATCCTCAAATCCTCATGCTGTGGTGATCCTCCCCCCACACCCCCAGCCATAAAATTTTTTCTTTTTCTTTTTTGAGTCAGGGTTTCTCTGTGTAGCCCTGGCTGTCCTGGAACTCCCTCTGTAGACCAGGCTGGCCTCGAAATCAGAAATCCACCTGCCTCTGCCTCTGCCTCCCAAGTGCTGGGATTAAAGGCATGTGCCACCACTGCCCGGCCATAAAATTATTTTCATTGCTACTTCATAACCATAATTTTACTACTGTTATGAATAAATCATAATGTAAATATCTGGTATGCAGGATATCCAATGTGACTCCTAAAGGGGTTGCAACCCACAGGTTGAGAACCACCACTGTACCAATATGAAAATTAAGATAGCAATTCCATTACAGGGTTTGAGACTCTTTATTTCATCTCTGATTCTAGACAAGACCACATCAATAACTAAGTGGCCCCAGAGAGAATGCTGGAGCTCCCCAAAATGACCCAACATATAAACCATTACGCTTAGGAACTCATACACAGCATAGGCAGCTGGTTATAAGCAATATTCTTTTTTAAAGATTTATTTTATTTATATGAGTACACTGTAGCTGTCTTCAGACACATCAGAAGAGGGCACCGGATCCCATTACAGATGGTTGTGAGCCACCATGTGGTTGCTGGGAATTGAACTCAGGACATCTGGAAGAGCAGTCAGTGCTCTTAACCACTGAGCCATCTCTCCAGCCCCTATAAGCAAAATTCTAAAGAGCTTGGAATGCATCAAGCCCTGTGAGCCCACCTTCTTCTCTTTAACGAAGATGAAATCAGGTCACAGAGCCAGATTCTTCCTAAACTACAAATCGTTCTGAAAGGTATTCATTTCACGCCTGATAAATTTTAAGGCCTGATTATTTTTTACTTTGTGGATGAATGTTAAATATTAGCCTAATAATTTTTTTAAAAGATCTTTGAATGTCTACTGTCAGAGTACAGAATTTCAGGCTGTACTCCAGTGCATCACCAGTGTCGGGATGGCTTGGAAAGTCCTAGGCCTAGAGCAACATAATGACTGGTGGCTAAAGTTCTATTTCTACGTGCTTCAGAGTAATCAGGAGAAAGAGAAGGGAGTGAGGGAGAGAAGGAAGAGGAAACAAAAAGATAGAGGGAGGAGTGGAAACACTGCCTGGCTCCTCAGCCTTGCAGACAAGCCATCATGTGCTCACTCTGAGAAACTGAAGAAAACGTGACAAGAATGTTGTGTGGTGAAGACCATCCCTCCCAGGAATGTGAGCAAGCCCGGGAAAGAAACAGAACAGATCCCTATGGATACAGCAGGGCATGGTGATGCATACTTGTAATTCCAGCACTCCCTAGGCTGAGGCAGGGGGATTGTAAATTTGAAGCCAGCTTGAGTTTCATTATTTTGAGACCATCTCAAAATACAAATAAGAAAGCAAAACCCATCAAGGTGATCCCAGAAAGGATGATGCTTAACAAATGTTTATTGGGTGGATAAGTAGATATACCCATAGCTGCCAAAGCCCACCCTAGTTACGAAAATAAGCCCACATCCCATCCCTTGCAAGCAAAGAAAGCACCCGTTAAACTTCTGCCACAGCCTCTATCCAGAAGTGGCCATAGCTACAACTGTGCTTGCTCCAAAAAGCCACCTCAGAGAAGGTGTGCCTTTAACTGCAGGTGTTTGTTTCCTTTGGCATGGCAAGATGTAATTTCCCATTTTTAGAACAATGCTCCAAAGAACAGTCACAAAAACAGCCTCCAGTGGGGGCAGTTTTCTTCCTGGCCACTGCTACAGCCCTGTAAAACAACAACAGATTTTTTCATTATTATTCCAAACACTGTTCACATCTCTCCATCCTGTTCAGGCTGGAAAAGGTCTCCCCACTACCCCACCCCAGCAGAACCTCGAAACAAACTTGTGCCTAGTAGGAAGCTTTGGAAATTCCTATTGTTGGTTATGTTTGGGTTTGGATGTACCTCCTTGTGTGGTTTCCATGCAGCAAAAATTGAACGGAAGCTGTAAGAAGTTAGTATGTGTCCTTTGGGTGCCCTGTACAAGCCCAAGACCAGAAGAGAACAATGTGTTCTAGAGAACATCCAAATAGCAGATGAAGGTGAGGAGCCAGGAAGAGAGCAGTCACCTCTAGCCTTAGCCATTAAGAAATCACTTCCAGGGCTGGAAAGCCAGCTCAGAAGCTAAGCCTGCTTCTCGATCTTCCAGAGGATCTGAACTGGGCTCTTAGCATCTGAGTCAGGACACTCACAACTGCCTGTAGCTTTAGTTTAGGGAGCTCTGACACCTCCCTCTGGCCTGTACAGGCACTCACACCCACTGGACACTGAAGCCAGAGCATTGCACACACTACTCAAGTACTCCGTCATTGAGCTACCTCCCCATCCCTTTGTAGGCAAGGTCTCATTCACTAAGTTGCCTGGGCTAGCCTCCAGTTTCAAGCCTCGTCTCTCAGGCCTCCTGAGTAGCTGGGCTTACAGGCACACAACAGTTCTTATTTCTCTGCATCTTCTTTTATATGACTCTAGGAATAACAACTGGATTGTCATTTTAATGAAAAGCAAGAGAAAGTGTGACTGCTCTCATGATAGAGCTCATAGGGAAGTGATTGCCTGAGTCACTGGACCACCCAGTGTGTTATCCTCATACTGTCATGTGACAGTAATGGCCACCCCTATGTAATTCCAGAGGAAGGGTCCCTCACAGGGTGTAGCTCTTCCATAGTTGAATCAGGAGGGGGAGGAGCCATCAATCTCCTTGTGTGGTCAACTTTCTGTTACTATAATGAAATAACAGGATAATTTTTTTATAAGGAGAAATACTTATCTGAAACCATGTGTTTTGGAGAACATAATCCCAGGTCTGACACACCCCATTCCTTTGGGCCTTTGATGGAGCCAAGTGGACTGTTATAAAACTTGGGGTTCATAGCCTGTGTGCATGTCAGGTCCAGCCACTGATCCTCAATAAGCCAATTGAAAGAGTCAAATTAAAAGTAGAAAGCAGAAAATGGAGATCATTCAATGTGAGAAGAAGGACAGAGAGATCCAGTAGCCTCTGCTTCCAACTCCATCTTCAGAGTCTGGAAGTGAAACAAAATTTAGATAGAGGGCCAAAGACAAGCACATCCAAGCAGTCCCTGTCAAGTTGTGACCCTGCCTACCAAGGACACTTCTTTGTTTGGGTTTTAGTCTCATCCTGGAAAGTGATCTGACAAGCTGTTAGAATTGAATGAAATCTCTTTCTGGAAGACAAGTTCCCCCTCTGGCTGGTGTCTTTTCCTCTACCCATCTTGAGAATTCCACAAAAATTTCCATTTCTTTGGAGTCCCCTATTTCAGTAGTTTAATAGTTAGATTGAGAGATACAAGTGACTCTTTAAAATACCTTCATTTCTGCCAGGCCAGTTACTACAGGAAACTGAAGCAGAACAGCTCATCTTGTGGCCAGGAAACAGAGAAAAAGGTAGTAGTTGAGGTCCCACAATCTCTTTCAAGGGCACACCCCTAACAACCTAAGCCTCTCCTTCCAGGCTTCATCTCCTAGAGGTCCTACCTCCTCCCAATGGCACCCTGGACAAGCCTTTAACATAGAAGCCTTTTTTCAGAGAGCATTTGACATCCTAACTGTAGCCTCTCAGCAGTGGTTTATGCTGAGGCCAGCAGCTTAGCATCTAGTCACCCAAGCTGTAAGCATGTTCCGATACATCCATCCTGTTCCAGAAACTCCTGTTCTCCCCTTTATAAACACTGACCACACATCTGTCTTCTTCCTCTTCCGTTCTTTTTCTTTCACTGCCATTTATCTACTATCTAAAGAGCATTTACACACCTGCCTTTCAAGTCTTTCCACCTCCTCTGCCTCTCCTTTTCTAAACCACTGATTTCCTGGGCTGGATCACTCTCGGTTGGGATGGATCACTCTCTTTTGGGATGGATCACCTTGGAGCAGGGGCTGTAGACAGAACATACATTCTCCCTCCTCTTCTCTCTGTCAATCAAAAGGCCTGGGGGGGGGGGAGTGAGGAGGTGGCTGGGAGGCAGAATCATCACTTTTTCAAACGTAAAGGGGCCTGAGATATGATCGAATGCAACCCCCTCATTTTGCGGATGAGGAAACATCCTGAGAGGGGGAGGAAGAGGACATGTCAGGGCCAAAAATGTGGAGAAACAACAGCCAGGCCAAACAGGAAGTCGAAATTCCAGGCCTTGTAGCAGGGTTTCCAGTCCCACTGGGCCCCAGGGATTGTTTTCCACAGCTTCTTTCTCCCTCCAAGATTTTCTCCCATTCCAGAAATCAGAGTGAGCAAGCTCTGACAAGCCCCCAGCCCAGGAGTGCCAATGTCTATGCCTACAACTCCGTGCCTAAGCTTCTAGTGGACAAAGATGACCACTGATCACATCCAGAATATCTCAGGGTGACTCATACTGTGGTCACTTCTCAGTGCAATCCTGTAATCATGATTGAAAGGATGGCCATGCCATCTGACCACACCTGTCCCCACTGAAGACAATAGAGAACAGAGACCTGGGAGGGAGCCAGGGGTCAATGCCTGCCTGCCCGGGCCTTTTCCCCACTAAGGGTTACATGCCTACCAGGGAAGCACGCTACCATCTGAGTTACATCTCCGGCTAAAAAGCAGTTTTAATTAAACTAAAGGTTTTAAAAACTAATCAGGAAAATTGGGCATGGCAGGGCACACTGGTAACCACAACACTTGGGAGGTCAAAACAGGAAGATCATAAGTTCAGTACCAGCCCAGGATATGTACCAACCAAATAAGGGGCTGGCAAGATGGCCCAGCAAGTGAGGACACTTGCTACCAAGCTTGACAACCTGCCTTTGATCTTCAGAACCGACACAAATGTAGGAGAAATGAGGCCCACACATTTCCCTCCAACCTCCATATGAGCTCTGTGACACATGAACACCCACTCATGTACACACACACTGAACAAATGTAAAATAATTTGAATAAACAAACCTTCAATGTAAACACAGAAAATAGGAAAAAATTGTAAGAATATCACACTTCAGTGAATACATGTCGGAAATCCTGCTCACCTTCCCACAACTTTTATTATTTTATCTCATTTTTGAGACATGGTCTCACTCAGTAGCTTAGGCTACCCTTAGAATTCACTATCTAACACTATCTAACATTGAATTCATGAATGAGCCTTCTGCCTGAGCCTCCTGCTTTCTAGGATTATAAACATAAACCACATAAGCCATACATCTAAATATTGTCACATCTTTTAATTTTTTTAAATTGTGTGTGACTATGCCTGTGGAGGTCAGAAGAGTACATTGGATCCCCTGGGGCTGGAGTTCCAAGCAGTTGTGATTCATCTCATATGAGTGCTGAGACCTGAACTCAGGGTCCCCTGGAAGAGCAGAAAGTATTCTTTTGTTGTTGTTGTTGTTGTTTGTTTTGTTTTGTTTTTTGGTTTCTCGAGACAGGGTTTCTCTGTATAGCCCTGGCTGTCCTGGAACTCACTCTGTAGACCAGGCTGGCCTTGAACTCAGAAATCCGCCTGCCTCTGCCTCCCAAGTGCTGGGATTAAAGGCGTGCGGCACCACTGCCCGGTCAGAACGTATTCTTAACCACTGAGCAGTCTGTCCAGGTCCTCTCCTCTGAATGTTATTGCATCTTTAAAATGACTGTCCTGCTCCCCGCTGTGGCCTGCATCACTCCTCACTGTCTTCCTGATCACTTTCCTTACACCATCTTTCCTGGCAGACTGCAGACAACATCACACACCCTCCAGCCCCTCTTGTCTCTTACACACATAGGCCTATCATTTTTACAACCAGTCTATTATCTGGTGATGAAAAATGAACCCAGAAAGGCTGATAAATGTTCTAAACTCCACAAGTAAAAGGCCAAGTGTGAAGGCAGCAAGAAAAGAGGAAACTCCACCCCATTCCTTGGACACAGTCCTGGCCTTCTGCCCCTAAATGGCCTTAAAGACCCTGGCTGTGGAAATGGCAGACCCAGCGTAGGACCGTCCCCGGTCTGGTCCTGTTCTCAGTACCCACCACCACCCCTGCTTCCAGGGCCATGGTGGCACAGAGTGTCCCTTAGCTTCCTGGCCAAGTCCTGCAGGGTGTCCTGTAACTCTGTGACACCCGAGTCATCATGGGAAACCTGGCAGTTTAGGGAAAGTTTAAAATAACATTTGTACATGGGGGGAGGGGGCTAGTTTCATTAGCTACTCTCCACCTCACTTGTCCCCAGTGACTCTCAATGGATGTCAGAGGCCATCTGTACGGCAAGCATTCTCCACTATATGCTTTCGGGTGCCTGGCCCTCCCTTTGGCTGGGTAGGTGCCAGGAAAGCCAAGCCTAGCTGTTCAGGGCATTGTTCTCCCTCAGAAGAGGATCTTGAAAGCAGAAGGAAATTAGAAACAACCACACAATGGATACCAGATTCTCCTTTCTCCATGCTTTGGCTGCCAAGAGGCTGAGCATGGCTAGCTGTCAGCACACCCCGCCTAGCACTTCTTGCCTTCCAGGGTGCCTGCACAGCAAGAAGGGCTGGCCCCAATCACCTCGAGTGTTCACAATTTATCTCCACTGCCTCCCTTTCCTTTCTCCAGCTACATGGTGACTCTCTGAGGGCAGAAACACATCTAGGACTTCTTCTCTATTAAATAGAAAGTTCCAGTTACTCCATGTTTGGTGATTGACTATTTCCATCTGGACAGATGTGATGGTACAAGAGCAACGGTCCAGGCACATTCCTCAACATTCCACGTTAGGGTCCCAGGCTACCATGCCTGACACTGCAAACTCAGTGGTAGGCGCTGAGAATGCCTACTACTGTTACCTCAGCTGTATGTATGAACGTGCTGTTAAACTGCCTTCTCACTAAATTCTTATGTTTTACCCATAGATTAATGCTGCCCTCAACCCTGGCCAGAGAAGCTTCTCTCTGCAGTGGGCAGCAGCCAAGGCAGAAATGCATAACAGTCAAAGAGCTGAGACTAAGTGAGTACTGAATGTTCAGCCCTAAACGGATCTCTGCTAAGGCCTCCTCACAAGGCTCAGGGAACATATTGGAAGGGGGACGATAGGATATACGGACTAGAAGTTGGAGAGACATGCTGTAGGTCACTGTCATCTAGATGGGACATGGCAGCTTCACCTGTGGACTCGTTGCAGCTATAGCTGTCTGTGCAGGAACTGCACGAGATCAGTCAGCATTCCAACCAGCAGCACTAACTACACTCCATGGGCTACAAGAAAAAAGAGAGAGAGGTAAAGCAGGAAGGGGAAGAGAAGGAGGCACCCAGGGATTGATACAGAGCAGTTGGAATGGATGCAAGCAAGATACATTGTTTACAGATGGGCAGTGGTGGCATATGCCTTTAATCCCAGCACTTTGAGGCAGAGGCAGGCGGATTTCTAAGTTCGAGGCCAGCCTGGTCTACAGAGTGAGTTCCAGGACAGCCAGGGCTACACAGAGCAACACTGTCTCGAAAAAACAAACAAAAAAAGATACATTGTTTACATGTAGGAACTTTTCCAAGAAAAAATGAAAGGTATTCTATTAAAAATAATAAGAACAAATCAACTCCCATGACAGAAATAACAAAGCAGAGAGAACCCAGGGGGACCAAGCCAGAGTCAGACACTATTGACTTGAGCAGTCTGTTGGATCCGAACAAACTTGTTCAACATCAACCTGCCCCAGCAACCCCACACGCATGCACAGAGCCTTCCATCATTCCAAGCCCTACCCCCTGTGCCAGACGAAGAGGGTGGCCTGGGAGGAAAGTGTCCCTTCTGAACTCCCATTTAGACAGCACAGAGAAACCACTGAGAGGACGCAGGAGCTAGCATTTCTCCTAGCAGTGAGGCATCTGCACGCTCCTTCTTGCTGAGAACTTTTTCTTTAAAACTGTCTTTCCCCTCCTCCCAGATAGGACCATTATTCATTTTAACATAATGTTATGTCTTTAGCCTCCTGTGTAAGTAGACCCTAGTTTTAAATGTTGTAGGATATCACGCACGTATATCTAGTCAAACTTTTGTTTGCTTTTTTGCCATATCCATAGAAACCATGTGAATAAACAGAGGAGAAAGATTTGGCTCCTATCCTACTAGCTGGCCTCACGCCATCATTCCCCAAAACAGAGGAGGATGGATGTCAGAAGGAAGGAACCAGTAGCAATGGTGAGAAAAAGCTCTATCTTAGGCTGGGGCACACTGAACGGTCAGGCTCCCCAGGGGATGGGGATACACCGAGGAGCCAGTGCATTTTATGTAGCAGGGGGGAAGGGGAAGACCCACCACTACCCAGCCCTATATAGGTGAAGTCCCAGGCTTGGAGGGTGTCAACAAGGCCCAGATTGTAAGCATTACTCCTGGCCCTGGAGTCTTGTTTGGCCAACTCAGGGGTGTCTCTCTCTCTCTCTCTCTCTCTCTCTCTCTCTCTCACACACACACACACACACACACACACACAGCTATTTGCCCACCTAGCCCTCCAAGGCTTAGGAGTTTTACACTGTTTAAGTGACGTGGACTCTGGATTTCATCTCACAACAGCCACACCCATGGCTCTCTATGTGGCCACTCCATCCATCAACAAGAAAACTCAAGGATGGATCCGTGCTTGGACTTCTCAGTGTATAGCCATACAGATAGGATATTTTTGAAGAACCTGTCATGTCAGAATGTTAAAGATAAAGAAAAAGCCAAGGATAAAAAGACAATCTGAGCCAGGCAGTGGTAGCGCACGCCTTTAATCCCAGCACTTGGGAGGCAGAGGCAGGCGGATTTCTGAGTTCAAGGCCAGCCTGGTCTAGAGTGAGTTCCAGGACAGCTGGGGCTACACAGAGAAACCCTGTCTCAAAAAAAACCAAAAACAAAACAACAACAACAAAAAACAATCTCAAAACATCTGCAAGTCAGCCCATTTTCACACAAAAGAAAAACGAATCTCCAGGCAGTTGGGCATCTTCATGTTTCTAACCTGCCTGTCCCGATGTTATAAAAAGCATCTGCCTTTTCTCAGAAAAGTGCCCCATGCGTCTCAGTGACAGTCCTGTGTCTCCTTCAAAGCACAGGGATCAACTATTCCACCTTGGTTCAAACCCTTTATCCTCAAGCTGAGGAGATAGCTTAAGTAGAAATAAAGTGCTTGCCACACAAATGTGAACACCCAAATTCAGTTCTCAGGACCCATACAATCCCAGCACCAGCAAGGCAGAAACATGCAGGTCCCTGGGGTTCAGCAGTCAGCCAGCCAGCCTTAACTAGTCTGTGAGCAGCAGGCCAGTGAGAGAACCTGTCTCAAAAAAAAAAAAAAAAAAAAGTGGACAGTTCCTGAGGAACAACACCCAAGGTTGAGTTCAGACCTCCACATGTACACACACAGGCACTTGCCCCTGTACATATGTGTACACACATGAACATGTGTGCATGCACTCACACAATCCACCACAACAAAAACCTTTAACCCTCTCTCCCCCGATGCCTTGTTTCTCAAAATCAACTTCAAATGAAGAAGACCTCCTATGTCCACCTCCTGTACTGTCCCACCACAGTGACTGCCCCACTGTCCTCTTACATTCAGCAGCCAACTTCCTGATAGTTTACCTTCTCCTTCTGCATGTCCAGTATGTCTTAAGACCTTACATCAGTTGGAAAACCCAACAACTCTATAAGAGCCGCCCTCTCAAGAGCTAAAAGGCTGCTAAGCATCAAATGCTCCTCAGCATCCACCCCACCTGATCTCCCTGTATCCATCAGCCCTAGAACTGTGCATAGATGGAAAACAGTATTCAGTGCTTGTCCCCAAGCCATTCGCTTCTCTTTGGGTAGCAGAATCCTTTTGGGTTACAGATTTCAGTGGGTTAGGCACAGTCCCTGTCTTAGTCAGGGTTCCTATTCCTGCACAAACATCATGACCAAGATGCAAGTTAGGGAGGAAGGGGTTTGTTCAGCTTACACTTCCATGTTGCTGTTCATCACCAAAGGAAGTCAGGACTGGAACTCAAGCAGGTCAGGAGGCAGGAGCTGATGCAGAGACCACGGAGGGATGCTACTTACTGGCTTGCTTCTTCTCCTGGCTTGCTCAGCTGACTCTCTTATAGAGCCCAAGACTACCAGCCCACAGATGGTACCACTCACAAGGGGCCCTCCCCCCTTGATCACTAATTGAGAAAATGTCTTACCGCTGGATCTCATGGAGGCATTTTCTCAACTGAAAGTCCTTTCTCTGTGATAACTTCAGCTTGTATCAAGTTGACACACAAAACTAGCCAGTACAGTCCCTTATTGAAGCTCAGGTATCTGCAGGGAGAAATTGGACAGCTCTAGGAATAACTTGTCCACCACCAATGTCTCACCAATAAAAAGGACTTAAAAGACATGTCTGTTCTGGGCTGTCAGGCACCCCTTGTCTAGAGTTCACATTGCAGTGGAGAGACACAGTAAAAAAGACAATAAATAAAAATCTTCATATTGTGTGACCGGGTATGTAGCTCCATTGGAGGAATACCTGTCTGGCATGTACAAAGTCTTTGGTTTGATCCCCAGCAACACATAAATCAGCCATAATGGGCCACATCCATAATAGTAGCACAGGAGGTGGAGGCAGAAAGATCAGAAGTTCAAGATCATCATCAGCTATATATCAAGTATGTTCCAGGCCAGCCTGGGATACATGAGACCATAGTAAGATCAGAGCATGCTCTGAATGAAACAACTGGTTAAGACGGTGTAACTGGGAATGTGGAACCTGCCTGGGTGCTAGGTAGTGATCTAGCAGGGAATATATAACTGAGGTTTAAAGATTGGAAAGAAGTGAGCCATGCAAAGCCAAGAAAGAGCATCCCGACAGTGAGAACACTGGTGGAGCATGGGAGGAAAGGCTAGCTTCATCTCGGGGAGTACAAGGATGTCAAGATAAAGAAAATGACTGACATAGGGGTTATTGAGGAAGCTGAGATCTGATATAGAACTTTAGAAGTCACAGAAAGTGAGTAGTCATGCCAAAAGTGCCAGGCAGCTGGAAGTCAAGGTCAAGGGGCAGATTTGTAGCCCTAGAGACCCCTGTGACTGAAATGTAGAACCAGAGTGAGAGACAAAGAAAGTGTGACGAGAAGTGATGCTGCACAGAAACCCCATGTGGGGTATTTCCAAAGTAGTAATGATGTTGATTCCGGGAGAAGGGCAGGGGGGTGCGGTGGGGAGCACCTACTGCTCATTACTGTTTTGCAGCCTTTGGCCTGGACCACAGCGGCACTCACAGGAGGAGAAGCAGGCTCTAGAGAGGGGAGGGGAATCATTCTAGATTCCAGCTTTGACTTCTATTGTGGAAATGCTGAATTTGCCTGCCAAGAAAAGAGGGTGCTGACATACCTGTAATTCCAGCACTCAGGAGACTGAGGCAAAAGGATTGCTGTGAGATCCAGGCCTACCTGAGCTACAAGGTGAGATTTATTTCCAAACAAAACAAAATTTAGGCAAAACACTCAAACATATAAGACAAACAAGTAAATTTTTTAAAAAGAATTTTAATTTGAAAACAGGGAAGCTAATTAACTTGAAATGACCAGCCTAGAGGTGAGATTGGACATCACACAGATGGAGGAGTTCTTCTGAACAAAGGCAGAAAAGAAAACAAAGGGATATATCAGTTTTCAGGCGAGAGAAAGCGTATTCTCTACTTCTCCTTGTAGTGTTAAATTGTCACAGCCTATCAATTCTAAATCCAAAATAGTCCTTAGAGCGCTCTCTCACTGCTTCCACCTGCAGCCCCCCCAGTGCTCATGAGTTCTTCCCTAATGAATTTGAGTCAGTTCCTGCCTCTACTCCCTTCAGCTCATCCTCCACTGTGACACTTGTGGGATGGACACAGACACACATACATACACACACACATTCACACAGACATACACACACTCATACACACATACCACATACACACACACACATATGCATATAAACACACACATACACACAGACATACACACATACCCACATACACACATACATACATACACACACACACAAACACACACACACACACATACACACACAGCTACAGCAGAAACACAGAGAGGGAAGAAAGGGATGAACTCAGAGAGATCATTGTAGAACAGCACAGATTTTCCCAGAGCTGAACTGAAGAAGCACCAGCTGCAGGGAGAACCAGGTGTCTGGACTGGTTACCAAGGCAACCAAAGAATGCACTAGCAGATGCAAAGAACACACCCTCTTCTTCACCCTACACTGACAGGAATGGTTTTATGAGCCCAGTTTACTGGTTCCAACCCATGCGATTTTACTGGTACCATTCAGCACCTGGCATAGGACACTCTAAAAGGGCAAATAGCCACAAAAGTCACAATGACTAACCCTTACTGAGTTGTTATAGTGTTCCAGGCGCTATGCCAAGTGTTTTACATGAATAAAAAAGAAAAAAGAAAACCTATAAAGTTAATATCAGACACCGAGGTTTAGGGAGACTGAGGAACGGCTAACAGCATTAACTTCCTGTTTGGACAGCTGGCTTGTCTCAGCCCTACTGCTGTGTGAATGGGCTTTGTGAACTCTCCTAGCTCATCTCTAAGGTAGGATTAAATAAGATGAGTCATGTTGAAGCATTTTAGCTAATGCCTAGCACAAAAATCGTGGTTTCTATTGATCACTATAATTGCTGTTATGATTGATGGTTAGGATGTCAATCAAAACAAAAGCAAACTCATGTCTCTTTCTTGCACAAAAACCACCAGTGGATCCCTGCTCCCCACGGGAAGGTCTCACTATACTCTGCCTACTGTAAAACACTCCAGCCAAGCTATGCCACGCCAGCACTTGCTAGACATGCCCTGCATGTTCCTGCTGCCTCCCTGCCTACAACATCCTCCCCTTCTCCAAAAGAAAGAGAGGGGCCGGGAAGTAGCTCTGTGGATAAAGTGACTGCCATACAAGTATAAGGAGCTAAGTCTAAACCCCAGCACCCACCTAAAAGCTAGGGGCATTGCTCATAACCTCAGCATTTGGGTCAAGGGTAGAGACAGACAAATCCCAGGGGCTTACTGACCATCCAGCCCAGTGGAATCAGTGAGCTCCAGGATAAGTAAGAGACTGTCTCAAGAAGCCATTGTGGCCAGTCTATGGTGGCACTTGCCTTTAATCCCAGCATTCAGGAGACAGAGGTAGGTGGATCTCTGAATTCGAGGCCAGCCTAGTCTACAGAGTGAGTTCCAGGACAGCCAGAGCTACACAAAGAAACCCTGCCTCAAGAAACCAAACCAAACCAAAGTCATTGTGGATGATCAAGGAAGACACCAGACATTGACCTCTGACCTCCTCATGAATATGGACACATACACACACACAATCACAGCAAAGGCTGGGGAAGGAACTCCAAGAAAAGCAAATGTCTCAGAACCACCTTAGTGGAGTTTTTAGATGTATCAAGGACAGGTTTGGGTCTCATCTTTTCTACCAAAACTTCAGGACAGTCCTTGGAACAAGAATGCCGTTTAAAGGAAGCCAAGAGCACAAGGTATTTATGGCATAAGCCTAGGGCAAGATATGGGGGTCAGAGGAAGGTTGTTCCAGCTGGGCTCCCTTCCAGAAACTTCCTCATTCCCAGACACTTATCTTCTGTTGTTTCACACCTTTTCCAGACAGCCAAGGGATGGGACTGTTGCTGCTAATTGCTTAGAATCATTAACTGGCATTAGCAATGGTAGCTAAACCTGTAGCAGAACAGAAAAAGAAACGAAAAGAAAACCTAATCTCAAGGATAGGTGGCCTTGATGGATGATTAGCAACACGTTCCCACAAAACATGCTTGTTGTGTCCCAGGCCAACCCAAAGAGGACAATAGTACACTTGACAATTTCTGTGTGCTTCCTTCATCCAGAACACTTTCCCTTTGCAATCTCAGGTCACCCTTATGTGACATTATGACGCGCGTGGCTCTGTTGCCCTATTTTTACCATGAGGGAGGCTGAGGCTGAGTCCAGACACCTAGCCAGGGAGTAAAGCTGGAACTGGGTATCCTAGCCCCTAGAGTCCCACCCACTATGCTGCACAGTTGGTTTATTCCATTGCTCTGTCTGCCGAGGGGCTCTGTTATGATCAACATACAGGAAGTTGGAGGGATCTGTGCTATTCTTGCAGTTTCCTTTTTATGTATTCTTTGAAGAGGGGGTCAGAAGACAACTGTGTGGAGCCAGTTCTCTACACCCACCTTTATCTGGCTTCCAGAGATTGAACTCAGGTCACCAGGCTTGCCTAGCAAGCACCTTTATCCACAAAGCCCTTTTAATTAGTATCATTGGTGTGTGTGTGTGTGTGTGTGATGACTGATGGCTCTGGTTCAGCTTCCCTGATGACTATTTGACCACAGTGGCGCCAGGGGAATTTCTTCCAGCTCATCCTCATTCTAAGGGGAAATAGTACATTAGGAACCACTTGAAATGTGGAGGTGGAGTGAGCAGTAATGACAGCAAGAATAAGAATTAGCCACAGCTGGGCATGATGGGGCACACCTATCATCCCAGCATGAGCAGCTAAGACAGGAACTTCAAGGCCAGCCAGGACCAAATACTGAGTAGTAGGCCGGCAAAAGCTACATAGTAAGACCCCGATTCAATTAAAAACAAAGAGGTTACCCATTATTATCAAGCAGATGAGAACTCAGGTATCAAGGAAAAGAATCTTAAAACCCACCCTAGGAGCAGGTAATGGGGGCGCACTCCTTTAATCCCAGTACTCAGGAGGCAGAGGCAGGTGGATCTCTGAGTTCAAAGGGCCAGCCTGGTCTACAAACAAAAACAAAAGCAAACAAAACCAGGAGACTTAGAGAGTCAACAGCAAGATCCACACTTGAACAGGGACAGAATCACTGCCTTCCCAGAAAACTGTTTACGTCTACTGCGAAAAATTCTGACTTACTTCTGGAGCTGCCAAGGAGCCCAAAGAGCTGGGAGAGATATGCATGCCCACCTCTAGTCAGGAGGTCAAGTCAGGAGAACTATGAGTTTGAGGCCAGTCAAAGCAAGACCTGTTCCCCTCCTCCCCCCAAAAACTGAAAAGAGTTCCAGCTTCAGCTTCAAGTCCAGCCCCCTGGTTGTTGAAGATGATCACCAACCAAACAATTGCCATGTTTGGTGGCACAAGTGTTTAATCCCAGTACTCTAGACAGAAGCATGTAGAAAGATCTCTGTAAATTACAGACCCACAGGGCTACAGAGTGAGACCCTGTCTCAAAACAAACAGTTAACAAGGAGTAGTGGCTCATACCTGTGATGCTGGTTATCAGGTATGATACAACAGGGATCAGTGTGAGTTAAGAACTGGGCCTAGGTTACATAGTAAGACCCAGAGAGGCAGACAGAGGAAGACAGGAAAAGAGCCAAAGAGGGAGACCCAAACATAGTGGTGCCGGCCTGCAATCCCCAGCACTTAGGAGTCAGAGGGATCAGGAGTTCAAGGGCAGCCTCAGCCATGCAGCAGGTTTTAGGCCAGCACAGACTACATGAAACCCTATCTAAAAAAAAACACTGAAGAGACAGAGAAAGGGAGGAGAGAAGAAGGGAAGGAGGGAAAGAAGGAAGAGAGAGAGGAAGGGGGAGAGGGAAGATGAAGAAAAGATGACCAGGGAAAAGGCCTCACGAGAAACCAGACCTGCTGGTACTTGGACCTTGAACTTCCAGATTCCATACCTGTGTGAAAAATACATTTCTGTGAATTTCCCACCCATCTGTGGTACTTCATTATGGCGGTCCTAGCCCACCAGTACCACGGACACGGCTAGCCCCTGTTGCTTCCTGTCACTGGTGAGAACGCTCCAAGCTATCCTTCATTTACTTCATTGAATCTCCCAACCCAGAGGACACTATTATCCCCATTTTAAAGTTGGGAAAACTGCCAGGCGGTGTTAGCACACTCCTTTTATCCCAGTACTCAGGAGGCAGAGGCAAGCTGCTCCCAGCTTGACAGGATTTCTGAGTTTGAAGCCAGCCTGGTCTACAAAGCGAGTTCCAGGACAGCCAGGCTATACAAAGAAACTTTGTCTCAAAAAATAAAAAACTAAATAATAAATAAATGAAACTGGGAAGAGTGGGGCTTTATGGAAGAGTTACTTCCCCAAGGTCCCCATCAGATAATGACAGAGACAATATGTCAGTCAGGAAGCAGGCTCCAGTGCCTGTCCTCCTGGTCATCATGCTAGGGGTCATTCCTAACACTAGTCTGTAGAAAGTCATACTTGAGACTGCAGAGATGGCTCTGAAGTTAAGAGCACTGTCTGCTCTTTGAGAAGACCCAGGTTCAATTCCCAGTACTCAATGGCAGCTCACACTGTCTCTAATCTGACATCCTCACACAGACATACATGAAAGACACATGAAATAAAGAAATTTAGCCGGGCAGTGGTGGCGCACACCTTTAATCCCAGCACTCAGGAGGCAGAGGCAGGTGGATTTCTGAGTTCGAGGCCAGCCTGGTCTACATAGTGAGTTCCAGGACAGCCAGGGCTACACAGAGAAACCCTGTCTCGAAAAAAAAAACAAAAAAAGAAAAGAAAGAAAGAAAGAAATTTAAAGAAAAAAGTCATACTCTACCCAAGCTCTCAGGCTAGCTGGAGGTGACGCTTAGTTGTGTCACCTCGGGCTGTTCTCCTGGAACCTCAATGAGGGCATGTCACTCCAAGAGCCCAGCAACCTCATGTCTTGCAACACACTGCCATGCCTACGGAATAATCATATACAAGCTCTGGAGCAGGATAAAGTATTGTAAATGTAATAAAGCCCGGGAGGAGGGAGGGAGAGAGAGCTGGTAGATATGGTTCAGAGAGCCATCAGAGTGTCCACTCTTCGAGAAGCACCTTAGCTCTTTGTAACAGGAATGCAGGTATGGAGCCCTCTGCCATCAACTCACTGGTCCTTGAGGAAGTCAGTCCACTGGCTCGGTAAGGAAAGGGTTTTGTCCACAAGCAGCAGAACTGACATTCCCACCAAGTGTAAGAATGTGGCCTCTGCCTTCCCACATACCAGAAACCAGAGCTACAACAGGCCCTAGAGATGGCCTCTCCTGATCCCCTCACCAAATGGACTACAGGGCATGGTAAACAGCCATCAGTTCTGCAACAAGGTGGCCTGGCAGAAGCTGGAGTGGACACTCACTTCTTGCCATTGGCACACCCTCTTTCGGGCCTCCAGCCAGAAAACACAGAGTCACCCTTTGTATTGAACAAAGCCGAGCTTTGTCAGCACCCAGTTACTGTGGAGCATGGGAGGAGTGAAAAACTTGACTGGTACTCGTGATGTTCTCTGCCTGGTCCTCCTGCCATAATCTGTAAGTCACCTTAGGCTCTCTTCCCTTTCTAGCCCCTTGCAGTAGGGTTGCTCAAGGTGTGGTGACTAACCTTCTGCATAAGACTCCCCAGGTTCCACTTGATCAGACTCACTAGGATACATTTATGAAACACCATGGGTGATTCTGAGCCTATGCCCTGCTGCTTGTAGCCTGTCTGAGGAAGTCAGACATACCCTGATGTAGACTGAGGAAGGAAGACAACCTGTCCTGGACCACTTGTCTTGCAGTATTAAAACCTGGACAGCCAGGCAGTGGTGATGCATGCCTTTAATCCCAGCAGTTGGGAGGCAGAGGCAGGTGGATTTCTGAGTTCAAGGCCAGCCTGGTCTACAGAGTGAGTTCCAGGACAGCCAGGGCTACACAGAGAAACCCTGTCTCGAAAAACCAAAAAAAAACAAAAACCTGGACAATCCAGGAAAAAACAAGATGGCTGGTGCATGAGTTACTTGTTCAGTTGCTGTGACAAAATGTGGCAACAGACACCGAAGGAGAGAAAACTTTATTCTGGCTCTCGGTTTGAGGGTACAGCCCATCATGGTGGAAGCCACGGCAACAGGAGCTTGAGACAGCTGGTCCACATTGCATCCACAGTCAGTGCAAGAAGTGAATGCTGGTGCTCTGCATTTGTATGCAGTCAGGGACCTTATCCTACAGAATGATGTGCCTCACTTTCAGCATAGGTTTTCCTACTTCAACTAAACTAGTTGCAATAATCCCTCACAGATGTGCTTAGAGGAGGCTTGTCGTTTCAGTGATTCTAGATCCTGTCAAGATGACAATCCATATCAACCACTTCAGCTAGTCACCCTAGCACATCTAAAATTCCACACACACGGGTCAGGAGAAGGGGTGCTGGCAGGTGAGAGCTCTTCTCCACGGCCCTCACAGAGTTGGAACATACCACAAATATACTTAGAATTTACGTGGGTGTGGCTGAAGTCTGGGATTTCTCAACATTTCAGATGAAAAAATGAAAACAGACCACAAGGAACTGAGTCAGGAGCCCTGGAAATGGGTCCAACTTCCGCTGCCTGCCCTCTGCCCAAAACTACAGTCACCACCCTTCAGGAAAACAGCAGATGCCTGCCTCTCCAGCTGTTCATTGGGTAGAAGAGAGTTGTGAGAGTCCTCATTGCTTTCTCTCCTCTCCAAAGAACATCGCAGCTTTATTGTCCTTGTCAGCAGGGACAAATCCAGCAAATGCACTGTAAAGTCAAGCCATAGGCCACCAGGAGCTGGGATTAAAGGTGTGGACCACCACCACCCAGCCTTAACTAAGGGTTCTAGAACTAATTCTTCAAAAGCATTTTGAGTTCTCTATAACTGAGATTTTTTTTTTCTTTCAAAAGTTACCCTCAGAAATAAAAAGAGTTCATGAATTGAGTCTGAACAAGATGAGAGGAACATTGGGGGGGGGGGGGGACTAGAAGGAGGAATGGGAAGGGGGAAAGTGATATCATCAATATTTTAATTTTAAAAATTTTTTTAAAAAGTCACCTTCAAGTTATAAGCCATGACAAAATGGGAGTAATCGTCCAACAATTGATGTATCTGTAGTTGGCTCAATAAAGCCCTGGCTGTGCAGAAGCCTCCAGGGAATGGCTGAGTCACTTTATGAGGCAGGATAACTGAAGGTGAAGCTTTACATGAAGGGCACTGCAACTTCTAAATAAATGCTTTCTAAAATGGCCTCGTTTCTACCTTCTGAAACAGCACATGTCAGACACACAGAAGCTTATGCTTACAATCCTGGTGCTGGGAAGCTGAAGCAGTAGAATTGACCTGAGTATGAGACCAGCCTGAGCTACCCTGTCTCAAACAGTAATAATAATAATAATAATAATAATAATAATAATAATAATAGTAGTAGTAGTAGTAGTAGTAGTAGTAGTAGTAGTAGCAGCAGCAGCAGCAGCAGCAGCAGTAGTAGTAATAGTAAACAAGATAGAGCGTATGAGATACGAGCTTGGGGTGAAGATGGGGAGAGACCCATTTACCCAGATTATGCCAGGCCCTGAGGTTGATCCCAGCCCCCACAAAAAAAAAAAAAAAATAAAGCAGAAGGCATGAGACAGTAATTCGGCAACCTCCTGAGACAACACGCTAGACCCGGGAACCCTGCTCAGGTCCATCCAGTCCATCGGTACCTCGTATGAAGAACTTTCCACTCCCACCCCAGACTCTCATCCCAACCCATCTCTGTCCTCCAGCAACCACAGTTATTCAGCGCTCAGCTGCCACACCCACAGGCCAGCAGTTTCCTCCATCCTTATTTATTAAAGTTACAGAACTGGAAACCTCTGAGCATAATCCCCGAACCACACTACAGATCCTAGGCCTCATCCCAGCAGCCAGCACTCTTGGCTCGGGACGACTGTCGGGCATGCTTTCGAAGTCCTTACACCCTGAGAAGTGGCCAACACAGGTCACTGTGGCCACTTTCCTTTTTCTTTTTTCTTTTTCTTTTTAATGATTCTCTGTGAATTTCCCAGCATGCACCCCAATCCCACTCATCTCCCCATCCCTCCATATCTGCCCTCTCCCCTTGCACCTACCCAAAAATAAAACAAACAAACAAACAAAAAAAACTCACTGTGGAAGCTACAGTGTGTCACACAGTACACTTTTGCCCAAACAGCTTTGCTTGCAAATGTTCCTGCTGTGACTCATTGCTCTGGTGTGAGGCCTCTGGCTTCTGCTACTCTATCAATACTGGCTCCTCACCAGGACTCCTGTGGGATATCCTGTTGTTGCCCTGTGCCATGGAGATCCTGCAGCTTTGGTTCTGTAGGACCAGGCCCTTCGAGTGCTCCAGCAGTTCATAGATGGGGTAGATATTGGGGTGGACCAACTCAAAGGCCTGGATCTGGGCCTGGGTGGTAACTATGTTGGTCCGCCTGCCAGCTCTCCCTCAGTCTCCAGCACTGTTCTGGTGAGGTGTGGGGTATGGCCACTTTTTTTTTTAAAAAAAAAAAAATACAAAACTAAGCTTTGCAGGTTTTGTTGTTGTTTTGGTTTTTCTAGACAGGGTTTCTCTGTGTAGCCCTGGCTGTCCTGGAACTCACTCTGTATACCAGGCAGGCCTCAAACTCAGAAATCTGCCTGCCTCTGCCTCCCAAGTGGTGGGATTAAAGGAGTGCGCCACCACTGCCGGCTTAAGCTTTACACTTAAGTGAGCCTCACAAGCACCTGATCAGTTAATGGCAGGTGTATAATATGAACCCTTTCTGCTCCAAACCCACATGCTTTGCAAATTTTAGAGGCGCCCACTCTGCCTAAGGATCCATTATACAAAATCCACCAAGATGGGCTGGGAAGATGGTCTCATGGGTAAGGGGCTTTCATCCAAATGTGAGGAGCTAAATATGAACCCCCAGAGCCCACGCAGAACCAGGAACAGTGGTACAGCTTTGTTCGGATTTTTTTTCAGCCACTTTTTTTTTTAATGAGTGGGTATTTTGCCTGCACCATATTATGTCTGTGCACCATGTGTGTACATTATGTCTGTGCACCATGTGTATACAGTCTTTACGGAGGCCGGAAGAGGATATTAGGTCCCTTGGAATGAAGTTACAGCTGGTTGTTAGTCATCATGTGGGTGCTAGGAATAGAACTTGGGTCCCTGCATGGGCAGCCCGTGCTCTTAACCTCGAGCCATCTCTCCAGCCCAGCAGTGTGGTTTTGCAATCCTAGTACTTTCCCAGAGAAATGGAGGGGGAGAGGCTGGAGACAAGAGAATCCAGGGAGTTCTCAGCCTAGCTAGCCTGGTGTGCATAGTAGGGGTAGGGCTGGGGGGAGACTGTCTCAAACAAGGTGGAAGATAAGAACCAACACCAGAATTTGACTTCTGAACTCCACACACATACTGTGTCACACACAGTCTCTCTGTCTCTCTCTCTGTCTCTCTCTCTCTCTCTCTCTCTCTCTCTCTCTCTCTCTCTCACACACACACACACACACACACACGAGGTTGGCCTCTGCTGCTTCCTTCCCAGTTCTACAGACACAGAATATGTTTTTTTTGGTTTGGTTTGGTTTGGTTTGGTTTGGTTTGGTTTGGTTTGGTT
>JADRCH010000147.1:3477870-3506427 GCA_019843965.1 Rhynchomys soricoides | reverse complement strand
AGAGAGAGAGAGAGAGAGAGAGAGAGAGAGAGAGAGAGAGAGAGAGAGAGCAAACCCCAGGGTTCCTTGCTACCAAAACCACAAAAATTAGAACCTCCCACCTCCTCCCTCCTGATGCTTAGTCATGCCACAGAGAGAGGCTTATTTGCTGATTAGAGCTTGGATGCTCATCCCAGAGCCACAGGAGCAGAAAGTTTGTGAATGATGGTTTACCTTAGGTCAATTTTCACCCATCTCCCCTTGTTTTCTTGTGGAGAAAAAGAGCAAAACACTTCTAAACAGGCAAATTGTTCCATTGTTCACAAGCACCCAGTGTTTACCCAGCTAGTAAACCTCAAGAGAATCAACAGGTAGTACAAATACAGGCCCGCTGGAGTTTCTTCCAACACGTGCCTCCTTGCAGGACTACAGTGGCTAACCCTGCATGTTGAAAGAAGTTCAGAGAGGATCTGGAGAGGGACTCTTGCAGGGGGAGCCTCACCTTCCTCAGCTATAAATGATGACAGAATGCCTGACACCTGGCACTATGGCAGGCTGGCAGTCGTTGGAGGAGTCCTTCTGGCTGAGAACTAAAATCCAAGTGACCCTAGAGTATCGTGTGTGTGTGTGTGTGTGTGTGTGTGTGTGTGTGTGTGTGTGTTCACGTGTGGAGGAGTTAGTTTTGTCTTTTAACCATGTGAGTTCTGAGGATTAGACTCTGATCATCAGACTTAGCAACAAGCACCTTTACCCACTGAAGCCATCTTGCCAGCCCAAGCAACAGCAAATGTTCACTGTAGATGGAACAATTCTTTCTGGTGTCTTGGAAGAGTCTGCTTTGTACTGTAACGTACTTAGCAGCAATCCTGCCACCACATACTAGATGGCAGTAGAAGTCCCCAGTCATGACAGCCAAAAGTGTATTCAGACATTACCAGGATAGCACCTCTGGCTGAGAACCAGTGCCCAAGAAAAGAAAGCAAAGACTATGAGAAGGGGAATCCTAGCGAACTGCATGTTGGGGAATACAGAGGAGACAGTGGAGAGACATCATGTCAGCGGTGGCAGACGTAGACACCGAGTCTGGAAAGCCCTATAATAGCCCCATCTGGGGCTCCTCTAAGCCTCTCTCCCGGAAAAGGGAAACATTAGTAAAATCTAGATCTATCTCCATAGCCACAAGGCCTCACAAAATTAAGAAAGCATCTTCCATTTAGCTTCTTAACAGAGGGAAAATTTCTGTTTTTCACCAGCAGAATCAGTATCATTTTTACTATTAACTACGTAACTTCCATTTGCCTGGACCACTCTAGTCTGAGACTGAGTCTGAGGGCATTTTGACAATAACTTACATGATACTGGCTCTGACCCCAGACAGCTGCAGTAGGATCCTAGCCTCCCACAGCCCACTTCTCATATGCACATGTACATGGATATGAGTCCACATACATGTGTATGCATACAAACATGCATTTATAAACCTATGTGTATATGAGTGTTTTGTATGTGTATAGCATACACATGCATATGTGTGTACCTATATAAACACAGGTACATGTGTGCATGTATTCATCTGTACTGTTACACACACGCATGCATGCATCCACACATACACCCATAATTCCACCATTCAGGAGCTCAAAGTACAAGGATCACATATTTGAGAATAGACTGGGATCACATAGTGGGACCCTGTCTCAAAAAATAAAAATAAAAATAAAAACAAGAGCCGGGAGCTGACTGATTCACACTTAACCTCCCCCACATTTTTTGTTTTGTTTTTCATTTTTATTCTTATTTTGAGACAAGGTCTCATATAGACTAAGCTAACCAGAAGCTCACCATGTACCCAAAGATGACTTCAAATTCTTGGTCCTTCTGCCTCTAATCCCTAAATTCTGGTATTACAGATACATGCCTCCATGTCTACGTCTGTCTGTCTCTTTATTAGAGCCTATAGCTCCAGGCTAGCCTGGCTCTCATGCTATGCCCATTTCAACCTCTCAGATGCTGGGATTACAGACACGAGCCCATGTCATCTGACTGTGGATGTGATTGATGTGACTAGCTGCCTCAATATCCTGCCACCATGACTTCTCCATCATCACTGTGCCTAGAACTGTGAGCCAAAATAAGCTCTTCCTTCCTTGCATCCTTTGCCAGGAATTTGTCAGAGCAGTGAGGAGAGTGAGGATACAGCCCCTTTTAAATACTTACCCTGTAGGCTTTCCCTGTACATTCTGACTCCACTTGCCTAGGCCAGCTTCCCACACAGTCCTCCTACCGCCCCCTAGGGCCCCTCTTCTCTAGGCTCCTCCATGTTGGTTGTTCCAAGTGGCTCTCACCCACTGCCCTCCCTGGGTACCACAAACCCCATCCACCTCTAGGTTCTTCATTACCCCATATTGTGAGCCACCATTTATGATATCTCTCCACTTTGAACTCCACCATCCTCTAAGAAATAACTTATCAAACCCACTGCCTCTAACTAATAACTACCAGGCATGGGCCACCTCCCCTCCCCTTCCTGTCAAGGGCCCCTCTGTGGCTGTTGGCTTGCCTCCTGCCTGCTCTGACTCATACCAGCCCTCATCAACCAAATGAATGCAGCCCTCCCTTGATGCCTATGCCAGGACCACACTTCCTCTCCCTCTCTTCCCACCAGCTACCATCATTTCTCAAAGAACGATCCAGACCCTGGCACGAGGATGAGCAGAAACCCTTGTTTAAAATACTCGGACAGTGAAATAAACCAGACACAAAGGCAAGCTCTGAGAATTTACCTTCTGAGGTTACTCAGAGAGTTAGCTATGTAGGGATAGAACGGCGGTTGCAGGGGCTCAGGCAGGGGGGCTGGGGAGGGAGTGTTCAACGGGGATCTTCAAGGGGTCCGAGTTTTAGCAGGAAAAGGGGAAAGGGTTCTAGAGACGGATGACCATGACAGAAAATGTGAGCGTCTTTAAACCAGAGCACTGAACACTTAATAGTTAAAACGCATGTGTGTGTGTGTGTGTGTGTGTGTGTGTGTGTGTGTGTGGCTCACCTGGTAGAGTGCCTACTTAGCATGCATACAACCCTGGCTTTGATCCCCAGTATCAAACAGCCATGATGGCACATGCTTATAACCTCAATAATTAGTGGGAAGTAGAACAGGAGATTCTGATGTTCAAGGTCATCCTGGCTACCTAGCAAGCTGAGACCAGCCTGGACTATATGGGACCATGTTTCAAAAAATGGTACTAAAAGTGGAAGTCTTTGTTAAGTACATTCTACTTCAGTTCTTTAAAGCTATGGGGAAGTCAGAGCCTTGGGAGTAGGGCCCAACACCATATTTTTTCACAAGCTCCATGATAGTTTTTAATGCATCATATGTGTAAGAACCACTTATTCCTTGTGTCATTTTCTGAACAGGAAGCCTGTAACTCCCAAACTTCACCACACAGTGAGGTCTAGGACAACCTGGAATAGATGTGACCCTGTTTACAAAAATAAGTGAACTGTAACTTTAGCCAGTTACTAAATCCGACAGGCGTTACTTTCCTTATCTATAAGATGGACACAGCGCCTTCTTCTCAGGGCTCTTCTGAGGGTTGCAGCAGATACAGAACATGACTGCTAGGGTCCTCAAAAAAAAGTGAGCTTGAAAGCCAGGTGTGGAGGAGCACGGTTTCTTGTTTGGTTTTGGTTTTTTGAGACAGGGTTTCTCTGTGTAGCCCTGGCTGTCCTGGAACTCACTCTGTAGACGAGGCTGGCCTTGAACTCAGAAATCTGCCTGCCTCTGCCTCCCGAGTGCTGGGATTAAAGGCATGCGCCACCACTGCCCAGCAAGGAAGAGGAGCACGGTTTTAATCCCAGTGCTCAGGAGGCAGAGGCAAGCAGATCTCTATGACTTAGAGGCCAGCCTTACCTACATAGAGTTCCAGGCCAGTCAGGGCTACATAGAGAGGCCTGTCTCAAGAAAAGAAAAAAGTGAGTTTGAGGGGGCTGAAATGGCTCAGCAAAAAAGTGCAGATGATCTGAGTTTGATTTCTAGAACCTAAGGTAGAAGGAACTGACTCCTACAAGTTCCCCTTTACCTCTACATGAATGCTGTGCCGTGCCTGCACCCTTACTCACACATGCCACATGATCTTCACACACACACACACACACACACACACACACCAATAATAATTAATTAACTAATTAATTAATTATTGCTTTTTGAGACATGGTTTCTCTGCCTAGTCCTAGTTGTTCTGGAACTCATTCCATAGGCCAGGCTGACCTTAAACTCAGAGATCCACCTGCCTCCGCCTCCAAGTGCTGGGATTAAAAGCATATGCTATCTCCACCCAGCTGAATAATTAATTTTTTAAAAAGATGCCTCTTTTAAAGAAAAAAAGTGAATTTGTCATTTGGTCAGTCCATGAACACTTACTGAACATTTGCCAGAGCTCTGGGGATTGAAGTCAGAGCAGACAGAAACTGTCCCAATATCCCGGGTGCTCACAGACAGCAGGGTGTCCTGTCTCCTGTTCCTGACAGAACACCTGGCCACAGGTAAAGAAGGTCCTCATTTTAGAGGCTGGGGTTACAGTCTGGTAAAGGAGATGAGCAGACCCGGTCAAGCACAATACAGAAGAGATGCATGAGCCTCTGAAAACTTAAAATTGAGAAATCCCTTATCAAACCCAGGGTCAAGATGTATCTGAGCCGGTGATGGCTATGCCAAGACCTGAATGGTTACTAGGTATTCCTGGCCAAAGATGAACTTTAAAAAAAAAAAGGCCCAGAGACTTTGATATATTTGAGGAAGAAAACAAAAAGGCCAAGGTTGGTACATGATGGGAAGTGTACACTGGGAAACCTGCCATTTTGCTGGGGGTGGGAGGTAGGTGTTCTGAGCCAGGAAGGTCTTCCTAAGTCAACAGCCATGCAGGAAGCCATCTTATACTCAGTTGTCCTTGGTCAAAGGAATTCCTCTCCAGAGACACAGTTATCTTAACAGGAGAGAGTCTGTGGTCTCCTTATCTCCTCATTCATCCTTCTCTCTGTGTGTGACTTCTTGTCAGCTGAGCCTGGAGGCCTGCAAGGGTGGGCTGAGCCCCTGTGTTCTGCCTACAGTAAGAGTGAAAGACCCCCGAGTTTGGGGAGACCCTCACTCAAGCCTCAGGAAGACTCGACCCCCAATGACTCACGAGAGACCGAACTTGCTGCAAGCACATGAGGTTTATTCGGGAAGGCAGTGCACTGGGCCGAGCTCATAACCCACACCTGGGCAGAGGAGATCGACCCTGAGCAGCTGAAGTTCATTGTGACATCTGTGGTTGATCAGCAGGATAGGAGTCAAGGCAAAACAACCATTTCCCAGAACTGTCTAGGGAGGGTGAGTTTAGCCCATCTTAGGCCCTGGGTGACCTATGGCTCTAGTGCTGAGTCTAGGGGCATTTTTCTTCTCTTTTAAAAGGACAGGGTCTTTCAAGAGCAGACCCTTCCTCCCCTGCTAGCTACCAGTGTTCACCCCAGCCCCACCCCAAACAAGACCTAAGACATGTGCTAATCAGTTCTCTCACCCACATACTTCAGGGAACACAGTTGGAAACTCCATCTTGGGCTAGAGTGTAGCATAGTGGTAAAATGCTGGCCTAATACATGATGCAAGGCCTTAAGCTCCACATCTAACACAACATACACACCACAGGAGCACACACATGGGGATGGGGGAAGACCAAGGTAGGGAAGGTGTACTGGCTGAGTTTCAGGTGAGGAAATGCCTTCATGAGATCCAGTTGTAAGGCATTTTCTCAATTGGTGATCATGGGAGGAGGGCCCCTTGTGGGTGGTACCATCTGTGGGCTGGTAGTCTTGGGCTCTATAAGAGAGCCAGCTGAGCAAGCCAGGAGAAGCAAGCCAGTAACATCCCTCCATGACCTCTGCATCAGCTCCTGCTTCCTGACCTGCTTGAGTTCCAGTCCTGACTTCCTTTTGTGATGAACAGCAACATGGGAAGAGTAAGCTGAATAAACCCTTTCCTCCTCAACTTGCTTCTTGGTCATGATGTTTGTGCAGGAATAGGAACCCTGACTAAGACAGAAGGGAGAAGGAGGAAGGAAAAGAAGAGAGAAGGAAAAGAAAGTGGCATTTTATTTAATATTTATGTATTTGTCTGTTTATATATATGTGCATGTGTATGTGTGTGTGTGCCATGTGCTTGAACTGCCCATGGAGGCCAAAAGAGGGTGTTGGATTCCAGAACTGGAGTTGTAAACAATTGTTAAGACCCATGTGGATACTGAGAACCAAGCCCCAGTTCTCTGTAAGAACAAATGCTCTTAGCCACTGGGCTATCTCTGCAGCCCCAAAACTAAGTCATATAAATTTTTGTACTTCCTTTTTTGAAGCACTGTGGGTTGAAGTCCTCAAGCATGCCAGATATGAACACACCACCACCACCACCACCACCACCACCACCACCACCACCATCACCACCACCCCTAGCCTTTTCTCAATTGGTAAACTGCTCTATGGATGGATGTGGTGGTTTGAATAAGAATGGCCCCCATAGGCTCATAGATTTGAATGCTTAGTCATCAGGGAGTGGCACTACTTGAGAAGGATTAGGAGGTGTGGTCTTGTTAAAGAAAGTGTGTCACAGGAGGCTAGGCTTCCCAAGCCAGGCCCAGAGTCTCTCTTTTCCTGTTGCCTACAGGTCTGAATATAGAACTGCTCCAGCACCATGTTTGCCTGTGTGCCCCCATGCTCCCTATCATGCTGATAATAAACTAAACCTCTGAAACTGCAAGCAAACCCCAGCTAAATGCTTTCTTTTATAAGAGTGGATTTGGTCATGGTGTCTCTTCACAGCAAACAGTGACCAAGACACTGAGCAAGCATGAAGACCTTAGTTTGGAATGGTCTACATTTATAATCCCAGAGCTGGGAGGCATAGACAGCTAAATCACAAGCTCCGGGCCAATTAGAAACTATCTCTCAAAACAATGAAGTAGATGGCCCCTAAGGATCCACACCAAGGTTGACTGTAGCCTCCAGCAACATGAATGTGCACATGTGTGAACACACACAAAATAAACTATTTTAACGTCCCTCACACAAAAACTAATCTTTTTAGTTTTTTTTTTCCTTTTAATTTTCCCAAATTAACCTCGATAGTGGGCAATACTTAGAAAAAGGGCACATATTTCACTGAGCATGGTGGGACACACCTTTCATCCTAGCATTCAAGAGACAGAAGGAGGTAGATCTGTGAGGGAGAGGCTAGCCTGGTCTACAGAGCTCATTACAGGATAGCCAAGGCTACACAAAGAAACCCTATCTCAAACAAAAACAATCCCCCTCCCCCCAAAAAAATAGAAAAAAAAAAGCACATATTGCTACAAAAATCACAGACTGGGCTTGTTGGCTCATGTCTGTAATCTTAGCACTCAGGAGACTGGAGCAGGACAATCAGGAGTTCAAGAACAGCCTGGATTATGTAATGGGACTTGGTCACCAAAAAAATTAATAAAATAGAAAGAAAAAAATCACGTTAAAATTATCCCTCCTGGGACTCTTGGCCAACAAATGTTTCTCTCATGTTGACACAATTAAAGATCACAGCACTCACTGGAATAAGATCATTGCACAATTTTTAAGGGCTTTATTTTTTTCTCTCAAGAGTTCCACAACTTGTATAGTTTGGAGTCTACAAGTGGTGAATGTGCTAAGAAATTACCTAAGTATTTTTGTCAGGACATTTTTGTCTCTGGTACAAGGAAGGCTGGAAGGTTGCCAAGCTGCTTAGAACTCTTTTATTAAGATATTTCTCTAAGAGCCTGTCACCATGCAGAGGGGAACTGCCTGGACAAGGAACAGGCCTCTATTCTGTTACCTAGTACTTTCCACTTCATGTGAATCCCCACTGGTGATAAGAAACAAAATTAAAACTGTCTTTCCAGAACTGATAGGAAAATTGGATGTTGGGGTCTTGGGTGCAACCTTGCCCCTTTGCCTACTGTGCTACAAAGCTACTCTCGGAAGCAGTCCAAAGCTGCTTTGGGGGATATGGGTCCTAGCCTCCTTTGGACTTCAGTGAAGAGCTTGGCTGGTTCCAAGGAGCTGGAATGTGGGGGAGAGGCAGATAAGGTGCCAGGTGCTCCTTCTGGCTTGATTCTGCCAGGTTTGTTGGAGGGCATTCTCTCCTCCCTCCTCCCATCCTTGCCAATCCTGAGCAGCAGAGCAGCAAGCAAGTCAAGGAAACCACACCCAGACCCTGCCTCCCACCAAGGAGGTCAGTACTCTGAACACTGCCTGGGCTTGCTGGGGAAAGAAGGCTAGCCCCAGGGCCAGCAGTCCTCTCCTGCTGGCAAAGCCCCTCTGTGGGTGATAGTTTCAAGGTAGAAGAAAATGTAACTTGAAGACTAGATTAAATCACTGGTCCTGGCAGAGTTCATTCTACATATATCAATGCAAAGCCTTGTCAGGAAAACTTGGGATTAGCAAAGAAGGGCCTGGCCCTCTCCAAACGGGCCTGAACTCTGAAACCCTGACCTTTGTCCTCAAATAGGGCCTTTTTCCCCTGAGCTCTGCTATGCAAGGAATTCTGTTGCAATGTAAAAAACAGAAACTCTCCCTGGATCTGCTGCTTTGTGATCCAACCAAGTCAGAATGCACAATATGGAGAAAGGCTCCCTGCCTGGCCCTGTACACAGCCCCCTGAAAAGAAACACCAGCAAATGAAGACCTCCACCTTCCCCCAAAGCCTTGTAGGTGTCATCCGTGCCTGAGGAGATGTGAACTACACAGGAAACTAGCAACTGACTCTAAACTGAACTGAAGAAAGGTGACTGGGGAGGTGACTCGGGCTTCTCCTCTCCTTCCTTCGGCAACGCCCCCAGTGCTCCCTTCTTACCCTCACTTTTACTATCCTGTGACCTACACTGCACCCCCAAACCTACAGGAATTCACTTTCAAGACCCTTCAAAGACCATGTCCTTCCTCATCAAATCAGGACCTCAAGCCCTCTGCCTACATGTTAAAGCTTTTTTTCTTTTTTAATTAAGGGGGGGAGGGAGAGAGAGAGATTGGGGGGAGGGGGAGATTCCCTTCTTTCCACTTTTACACATCTTTGCCTTTGGGTATCAACTCAGGTTGTCAGGCCTGTGTGTCAAGTGCTTTCACCCACAGAGACATCTTGCTAATCCTGGTTTGGTTTTTCTTTTTGAAACAAAGTTTCACAGTATAGTCCAAGATGGCCCGGCACTCACTGCACAACTGTGCCATCTACTTTTGTGTCAACTTGACACAAGCTAGCAACATCAGAGAGGAGGGAGCCTCGACTGAGAAAATGCCTCCATTGGATTAGGATTTAAGCAAGCCTGTAAAGCAATTCTTAATTAGAGATTGATGGGACAGGGCTTAGTCCATTGTGGGTGGAGCCATCACTGGGCTGGTGATCCTAAGGTCTATTGAAAGCAGGCTGAGCAAGCCATGGGGAGCAGCCAGTGAGCAGCACTCCTCCATCAGCTCCTGCCTCCAGGTTCCTGCCTGGTTTGAGTTCTTGTCCTGACTTCCTTCAACGATAAACCCTTTCCCCCATGAGCTGTTTTTAGACATAGTGTTTCATCACAGCAAAAGAAACTCTAAGACAATAGCCCAAACTAACCTCAAACTCACAGCAACCCTCCTGCCTCAATCCTTCAAGTGCTGGGATTACAGATGTGAGTTACCACACTGAGTAAGATTGTTTTTTCAACATAGCCCTTGCTGTCCTGGAACTCACTATATAGACCCAGGCTAGTCTTGAACCAACAGCAGTTCTCCTGCTTCAACCTTTCAAGTGCTGGGATTACAGAGTACATCACCACGCTCCAAAGCAAGATCTTTCATGCTATCGTCCTTACTCTCCTGCCTCATCATCTTCTTCACCACTCACCAGCTCATGCTCTTTTCAAGGTGAGGTCACTTTTTTATTCCTTATTGAGTCTGCCTCTAGCTCTGGGCCATCATTCAGATTGTCTCCTATCCCTGTGAACAGAAAATATTCCTCATTCTGAATGTGTGGAATATGCAGAATAGATCTGCTCCTTCCTGGTTGCATTTAACTTCTAAGAGACTTAGAGGGAAGATAGGGCAAACTGTCCAGAACATGAAGACATACTGTGTCTTAAGACTCATCCTCCTGTGTAGTTGAACACCACAAAGTCATTTAGAAACACCATGATTTCCACACCAAGAAACACTGCCTGGCTGGGCAGTGGTGGTCCATGCCTTTAATCCCAGAACTCAGGAGGCAGAGACACATGGATTTCTGAGTTTGAGACCAGCTTATCTACTGAGTGAGTTCCAGGACAACCAGGAATACAGGAATACACAGAGAAACAACGAGAAGTGAAGGAGGAAGAAGATAAGGAGGAAGAGGAGGGAGGAAGAGGAGGAAGTGGAAGAGGAGGAGGAGGAGGTGGAAAAGGAGGAAGAAGGGGAAGAAGAAGAGGAGGAGGAGGAGGAGATGGCCCCATCAGAGCTGGAGACCTCAGCTAACATCTGCTCCTCCTAAAAGTGATCTGCACCCAAATTACAGGAGACCCCAAAAGCCCAGAACCACTAGATGACAAGAATAAGCAGGGTGAGAAGCTATCAGAACTTCTGGTTTGTCAAAAGAATACTGCAGGTTCATGAATCAACCCATTCACAGCTCAGGACCACCCAGGAGTCAGGGGTGGTCAACCTCATCAGGCCTCTGTTACTGTTTCAAACCGAGAGGAACTGGTAAGCAAGGCAGCTAAGTAATCAGTCAGCCCTGAAAATCTGACCCCATCAGAGAGACCCACATGGTATATTCCATACAACATCAGGTTGAGGAAAAACAGCTCAGAGAGATGGGATCTAAAAACAGCTGCCGGCTGGGCAGTGGTGGCGCATGCCTTTAATCCCAGGACTTGGGAGGCAGAGACAGGCGGATTTCTGAGTTCGAGGCCAGCCTGGTCTACAGAGTTCCAGGACAGCCAAGGCTATACAGAGAAACCCTGTCTCAAAAAAACAAACAAACAAACAAATAAATAAATAATAAAAAATAAAAACAGCTTCCAGGGTTCACGATCATTTGTAACTCCAGTCTTAGGGGATCCAACTCCCTCTTCAGGTCTCCAGCAGGTACCAGGGAGAGAGAGGGAGAGAGGGAAAGAGGGAGAAGGAGGGAGAGGGAGAGAAGCAGATGGTGGGTGGGGTTCACTAAGTGTTTCGCCCTGGGCTCCACCCTTAGCATCAAAGGAGGGAGAGTGGGAGGAGGAGGAAACTGCATCGTAGCTATCTATAGCATGATGAACTCATTACTAGACCCCATCTGGCTTGTTGGTGACAAAGCCAAGGGTGAATGGAGAGAGTTATTCAACTCATCTGTGTTCAGGTCCCAGTTCTAACACTTAAGGGCAAGTTGCGCAACCATGTGAGGCCTCTGATAGCTAGCGTAGCCATTACTTAAGGCTGGTAACACCTATCTCCTGCATTCATTTTTGATGAAAGCACTTTCCATAGCACCCGAAATGGAGGAAGCACTCAGAGCATTTCTCCACCCCGCCAATGTTGACTAGATGCCCACTAAATGACAGGTGCTGTTCTCATAGGGCCAGAAGCACAGTTTTCAACAACAGCCAGAGTCTCTTTATGGAGTCGACTGTCAAAGGAAAAAATGGGAATGGTGTAATCAAAATTAAATAAAAGTCATGTTTCCTCAAATATATCTAAAAGGAAACTGTGAAGGAAAAAAGTAATCAAGCGTGTGTTTCTTACATTGCCCCCTTAGAGGAGGCCAGCAGAGGAGAGAGCCTGGAGTACAGATGTCAGGATGTGCAGGGTGTGGCCATTCTTAATACTCACTGGCAGTGCTCTGGGTTTGGCAGTCATGAAATATTTTCTCAGTGTCCAAATGGGCTTTTAAAAATGTTATTACATTTATTTATTTGTGCACAGGAATAGTACATACATATCTCAACATGTATGTAGAGGTCAAAGGTCAACTTACAGGAGTCCATTTTCTCTTTCCACCATGCAGGTCCTGGGCATTGAACTCAAGTCATCAAGCTTGGCAACAAGCACCTTTACCCACTGATCCATCTCACTAGCCACCTCCACCTTTGAAGCAAGATCTCGTTGTGTATCCCTGGCTGCCCTGAAACTTGATATTTAAACCAGACTGGCCTCTTACTCCTTACTCCACCTGCCTCTGCCTCCTGGTTAAAGGTGTGCTCTACCACATGGGGCTGGCATACACACACACACACCCTTTTTATTTTTTTTTTTTTCCAGTATTTTGAGACAGGGTTTCTCTGTGTAGCCCTGGCTGTCCTGGAACTCACTCTGTAGACCAGGCTGGCCTTGATCTCAGAAATCTGACTGCCTCTGCCTCCCAAGTGCTGGAATTAAAGGCGTGCGCCACCACTGCCCAGCTCACTCACCACTTTTTAGACAGTGTCTCACATTGTGGTTTAGGCTGGTCTGGAGTTCATTATGTACCCTCCACTGGCCTCAAACTTGCAATTAACTACACTTTAGCATCCAACATAGCTCACCAAATGGAACAACAGGTAGAAGAGATTATCAAGAGATTCCGTCTTGTTGTTTATAGATTAAGAAAGCTACAACTGGAAATACAAAAAATAAAAACATCATAAAGGTTATATTCTAAGCTGGGCAGTGGAAGCAGAGGCAGGGGATTTCTGAGTTCGAGGCCAGCCTGGTCTACAGAGTGAGTTCCAGGACAGCCAGGGCTATACAGAGAGACCCTGTCTCGAAAACCCAAAATAAATAAATAAATAAATAAATAAATAAATAGGGTTACGTTCTAATGAAGGGGAAGGAAGTTAACAAATTTAGGTATTAATGTGTACCAGAGAACACTGACTAAATGGAGAATATGGAATTAGTAAAAAGCCATAGGTAGTAGTTGTGATGGCTCATGCCTGAATTCCCAGCACTCTAGAGGCTGAGGCAGGAGTACTGAAGTGAGTTCAGAGTCAGCCTAGACTACATAGGGAGATACAGAGTGAGAAAGGAAGGAAAGGGGTGGAGAGAAGAGGGAGGTTGAAAAGAAGGATGAAAGGTATGTCAGACCTCTCTCCAGGAGGTGACGTTTACCAAGAGAAGAATTTGTCAAACAGAAGGACACTCCAGGCATAGTTCATAGCAAGGAATTTGATTGTCAAATCAAAGAATGGCAAAGGATCAAGGGATGGAGAGCAGGAGCCAGATGCTGTAGAAGTCTTAGACTATTGCTAGCCCTTGAGCTATGTTTCAGTGAGATGGAGAGCCACAGAAAGTTATAAGCGGTAAATGACATGATTTTTTTTTTTTGAGATATTTAAACTAAGCTGGCCTGATTGACTAATGTTTTGAAATAGTCAGTCTTGTTGTTTGATATAAAAAAGACCGGAGAGTCCAAGACACAGAAAGAGAGACCAGTTAGGAAACAGCTGCCAGAATGCAGGTGAGAGTTGGTCTCTCAAGCCAGGGCTGTTGTGGTAGTCACAGAAAAGTGGTTGTATTGTAGAGGTGGAAGATGGAACTGGGTAATCCCTGATGGCATATCAAATGTAAAAGATGGGCTTAGAACCTGTTCATCGGAACAAGCTGACATTTGTGACGATAAAAATCTGTGAGCCACTGCAGTGGGGGGGGGGGGGGGTGAAAGAACTTTCCCAGCAAGTGTTCAAATGTTCACCTGATACAAGCTAGAGACCATATCAAGAAGGTCCATTACTGGATAATACCAAAGAGAAGTGGGAGCAGGGCCAAGATGGAAGACTGCTGCTGAGCCCTGTAATCTGAACTCCATCCTCCAGAGCTTCACAGTGAACGGTGAGAAAAGTTATCCTCCAGTGTCCACTGGCACATGCAAAAAAAAAAAGAAGAAGAAGAAGAAGAAAGAACGTTCTGAAACTATGTAGTCCTGGGTGGCCTGGAACTTGCTATGTAGATCAGGCTGGTCTCTTACTCACATAAATCCACCGTCTGTGCCTCTGAGGTTAGTGGTATGTACAACCATGCCACCAGTAAATGTAATTTTTGGCTGAAAGAGATAATTGCTCATCAGTGCTCATAGAAGAACTATTCACAAAAGGTAAAAAGGCATCCTAAATGTCCGTCCACAAATGAACAGGTAAACGTGGCATATACCCGAAATAAACTACTATCAATATTGAACAGTGATTATATTCTGACACGTGCTGTAACATTCAGAACATTACTTCAAGTGAGTAAGCCAGACCCCAAAGGACAGATGTTTTAGAGTACCCTGATATGAGGTACTTGGAATCATGGGATTCACAGAGTCACACCAATTTCTGGGAGCTAGGCGACAGGAATAGGGAGTTGGTGTATAATGACTGTAGAGTTTGAACTGAGGAAGATAGCAAGAGTTCTGGAGGTAGAGTATGGTGAGAATCACACAAGCACAGGAAGACATTCAATGCCACTGAAGTGAACATCACAAAAGGGTAAACCCACAGACTGGAGAGATAGCTCAGAGGTTCAGAGCACTGGCTGCTCTTCCAGGGGAATCAGGTTCAATTCCTAGAACCTGCAAGGCAGCTCACAGCTATGTGTAACTCTTCTGGCTTCCAGGGCACCAAGCATGTATCCATGTATCTAGTATCTAGTACATGTGGAAGCAGGTTCACACATGAACATAACTCTCTCTCTCTCTCTCTCTGTGTCTCTCTCTCTCTCCTTTCCTTCCTCCCTCTTTCTTCTCTCTCAAATAAGATAAACAGATTTAAAGAAGGAGGAGGAAGAGGAAAAGGAAGAAGAGGAAGAAACGGCAGACCTAGTATCACAGGCCTACAATTGGTCTGTACTCCCATCTACCTGGGAGGTTAAGGCAGAAGGATTCAAACCTGGGCTACAGAATGAGTTCATATTAGTTGCAGAATATCTCAAAGTAAAAAATTAAAAACAGGACTTGAGAGCTGGTGGTGTAGACCAATTGGTAAAGTGTTTGCCCAGCATGCATAGAGTCTTGGAGTTCATGCCCACGATGAATAAGACAGGTGTGATGATTCATACTGTAATCCCGGCATCCAGAAGGTGGAGGCAGAGGATCAGGAGTTCAAGGCCATCCTTGCTAATTCAGCAACTTTGAGGACAGCCTCAAGGTCATCCTCTGCTTCATGTTGAGACCAACACAGCCTGGATCCTAAGAGAACACTTGAAAAAAAACAAAAAGAAAGGAAGGTAAGAAGAAAAAGGAAAAAGAAAGGAACCAGGTGGCCCGTGCCTTTAATTACCAGCACTTAGGAGGCAGAGCAAGTGGATCTCTGTGAATTTGAAGCCAGCCTGGTGTATAGAGTGAGTTCCAAGACAGCCAGGGCTACACAGAGAAACCCTGTCTTAAAAAAGAAAAGAAAGGGAAGGAAGATGAGGTAAGAACAAGAAAAAAGATGAGAAATCTATAACTCAGGGTACTTGCCTAGCAATTTCAAAGCCCTGGGTTCAATTGCTCTTAGTGGAAAAAAAGGAAAAGGGTTAAAATGTTATTTTAAAGCTTTTACCAAGTTCAAGTGTGAGTATGACTCAGGAACTTAAATATAAAAAGAACTGGGTGTGGTAGCACATGCCAGTCTGTAATCTTAGTACTCAGGGGGTGGAGGCAGGAGAATCACAAGTTCCAAGCCAACATGAGCAACTCAGGAAGACCCCCTTCTCCATCTAAAAATAAACAAACAGAAAGAAAAAGCAAACAAATTATAACCCGCCCGGGTTACAGCACTGAAATAGGCCTAGAGCCCAGCAGCTTCAGGGTTGCTCTACTGCACTTGAAGCAGGCGGGCTAGGTCTGCAGCAGCACGGCTGCAGCAGCTGCAATTTGAGTTTCCACACTCCAGCATCTCACCCTCAAAATGACCACTAGCCTTGAAGCCACAGACTGACCAGGCAGAGCATTGCAAGGCTCTCGGGGTAGCTCTCCTTGAAAGTACTTCTATGGACTGACTTGCTGCTATTTATCATAATGACTGACCGCTGCCGACCAACAGCAAGTTCTATTGCACACAAACTGGTTTTTAGATCTCAGAGAAACGCCAAAATCTTCTTGTGATCTGCAGGCAAATTGCAGAGCCAGGTAAGCCTGGTTTCTGGAATCCAAAGAAAGTGGTGTTTGCACAGGCATCCAGATTCCATGTCCAAAAGAGAGGACACACAGAAGCTATTTTCTTCCTTTGTTTGAGGGCCTGAGTGCATGTACACATATGTGTCTGAGGCAGTGTTGCTATATATCCAAGGCTTGCCTTTGAACTTGGTTTGTAACTCAAATTGCCGAATGAATACCAGCAAGCCTGGCTCCTGAAGGCTACTTTCTTTATTTGGTTGTTGTTCATTTGAGGGTTTTTTTGTTTGGTTGGTTGGTTGGTTGGTTGGGTTTTTTTTGTTGTTGTTGTTTTTGTTTTTTTGGTTTTTGTTTGGTTTTTTTTTTTGGTTTTAAGAAACAGGGTTTCTCTGTATAGCCCTGGCTGTCCTGGAACTCACTCTGTAGATGAGTTTTGTTTTCGAGATAAGATCTCTACAAATAGCCTAGGCTAGAAAGCAAGGTACTTGCTATATAAATAAACCAGCATAACCTAGAACTTGAAGCAATCCTGCCTCTGCCTCACCAGTCCTGGGATTCTAATCATAAATCACCATGTCTAGCGCAAGTTAGCTTCTAAGTTTCATGTGCACGAGACCCCATATTCTAAGGAAGCATTCATAGTCAAGGAAGAGAGACATTCCTGTACTTTAGTCCAAGGCACATGGCACTGGTAAGATAGGCCAGAGAGTAGAGGGGATTGCCTCTAAGATTTGACTTCTGACCTGACTTTGATCCCTGAGTCCCACACGGTAGGAAGAGAGAACCAACTCACCCTTGTCCAGTATTTGAGGAAAGAGATCTGATCCTAATCCCCTTTAAATTCCAATACATTTAAACAATGATGAAAGAAATTGAAAAAAGAAACAAGCACCTTGTTGGGATGGCAAACACCACAAGAAGCCAAACTTGTTCCCAAGAGCAAGAGAGCATGGTCTACCATAAAAGCCCAGAAGCCAGCCAGAAGCTCTTGCCATCTTTTGCCAATTTTGTTTACTGAGCATTCTTTGCTCCCCACTGCCCCTCTGCCTCATGTAGTCTAGTGGAAGCCCAGAAGTGCCAGAGCTGTGTAAATATGCCCAGGAATCCTGGGAAACAGAGTCTTTGAGACTCAGGTGGGCCTGAATTGAGGGAGAAACCATCAAAAACTCAATCAGCATAGATTGGTAGGAAAGCTTGAAGTCCTAACCACTGGGGAGGGAGAAGCAGGAGGATTAAAAGTTCCAGGCTGCCAGGCAGTGGTGGCGCACGCCTTTAATCCCAGCACTTGGGAGGCAGAGACAGGCAGATTTCTGAGTTCGAGGCCAGCCTGGTCTACAGAGTGAGTTCCAGGACAGCCAGGGCTACACAGAGAAACCCTGTCTCGAAAAAAACAAAACAAAACAAAAAAAATTCCAGGCCAGCCAGAACAACTTAATTAGAAGCTGTCTCAAAAGAAAAAAATAAAAAGAGAGCTGGGGTTTCAGATCAGTAGCAGAGGGCTTGTTCATGTGCCTGAGACCCTACATTCAATCCCCAGTACTGCTAAAATTAATAATAATAATAATAATAAAAAACAAAATAACAGGAAGGCAGGGCATTGGAAGGATCATGAAGACCAGATTTGTGGCCCAACATCATGACTTAGGGACTTGCAAACACTCCAGCATGGCTGGAATGCAGAATGTCCTGTGGGAATAAAGGGGCACAGAGATAGGAACTGGATCACAAACCACCTTGTGTGCTAAGAACATGAGCTTTACCCTGAAAGTCATGAGCTACTGCAGAACTTCAAGAACTAAAGTAACTTGATTTGATTGTGCATATGTGTGTGTGTTTTAAACCAATGCTCTTTGAACCTACTCTCGCAGCGAAGAAAAAATATCTAAGACAGGAAGGCAGGAGGTGACTGTAGTTAGCGAAGAAAACCTCAACCATCAGAGATGTCAAGGATGTGGGCGACCTGTGTGGTGACTAGAAATTAGAACAGAAATCAGAGAAGGAACAGATGGAGTCCAGTGCTAGGCACCTCAGAAGTACTTGGAAGAGTGGGCTTGGGATTCAATGGGCCCCTCCCAAAGTTACTCAGAGAGCCCAGAATGGGGGGGGGGAGAAGAACCTTAAGATAAATCCACAAATCCATCGAAGAATTATGCCATTTGTGAGCTTATGGGAAAAGAGGGGCTATGGTGGAGCCTGTCCTCTGTATGTGATATGGTCATTTCAGTTGTTGTTTTGTTTGTTGTTTTTGTTTTGTTTTGTTTTTGGACAGATTCTATCTATTTAACCTTGGTTGAACCAAAACTCATTCTGTAGACCAGGTTGGCCTTCAACTCACAGAGATCTACCTGCCTTTGCCTCCAAATCCTGGGATTAAATGTGTGTTGCATCTTGCTCAGACCCTACAGTGGTCTTAAAGATGAAGCAGCTGTAACTATTCACAGAAGAGACCCTCACAAGAGAGGGTCTATCAGCATTCCCCTCACATCGGTAGATGGGAGCCACTCTCTCTGCTATTCAGCCCCAGCACCCACTGCACATGGTCTTCAGAGACACTAGAACTTGTATGAGATGGGAAGGTAGCTAAGGAGGGGTAACTACGAGTTGGGCATAGTGATCCACGTCTGTGGACCCAGCACTTGGGAAGATAAGGCAGGAAGATCTCAAGTTTGGTAACTGGCCTGGGTTACATTGTGAGTCTGGGGATGGTTTGGAGTACAGAGGAAGAACTTGTATCAAAAATAGCAAAAACAAAAACTTGGGGCTGGGGAGATGGCTCGGTTAAAAGAATTTGCTGCTCCTGCTGAGGACCTGGGTTCAGTTTCTAACACCCACAGTGGGCCACTCACAACTACCTATAATGCCAGCTCCAGAGGACCTAATCCTCTCACCTACGACCTCCACCGGCACTTGTGCTCAAATAAACATACCCACACAGACACAAACACACACAGAGAGACACAAACATAATTAAAAATAATAAAAATAGTTTTTAAAAGAGGTAGGAGAGAAGGTTCTGAACTTCTAGGTCCTGGGATGCCAGGAACAGGACTGGGTGCTGGCATCCTGAGCCAGCTCCTTCCAGGATGGACTTCCACAGCCCAGGAAGTCAGCACCTGCTGGTACTTTCCCAAGCCTTATGTCTGCACACATTCCTTCACTTCCATAATGAAGGCTGTCATTTTTCAGCCCCCACCACCTCTCTCACCTGCATCTGGGGTGGAGCCTGACACTGCCCCAGCTTTGTTGATCGCTTCCTTGGGTTTATTCTGGTCATTGCAGTCCAGGAATGAAGGCTGAGCCGTGCTCTAATGATAAAGATAAAGATGATTATAGATTCAATCAACGCCATCTCGTGGATTAGTGTTTCTCAATGTATACTGTGGGTATGTACAAAACCACCAGAGAAGCCGCCTTCCCCATCCTACCTGCAAACCTCCCAGCTCCTTCGTACCCTAGCCTGGAAGCTCTGCCTATAGAGAAGACAGCAGAGGCTCCTGCACTCAGAGCCATCCTTCTGTGAAAGTTACATAAGTTTCATATAAAGGGGCATTGCCTCTGGTTCATTCATCGCAAGATCCAGTCCTCAAAGGCTTCACAGGGGCAAATGAGAGAAACAAGATGTAGTTCAACACTATGAACAGCCAGTTAGGATGGAGGAGTTTTTATTGGACCAGCAAACTGGTCAGTTGTCCATGGAACCCTTTTCTCTGTGTCCAGCACGAAGTTAAATGTCATGGGGCAGAACATACATCCAGCAGGCTGTACTCCACAAGGAGTTCCTGAAGACTTATGAGGTAAAACTCCAATCCAAGGGTCATCTCCATCCTGGATGGAGGAATTCTATCAGAAAGGAGAGCCCACATTGCCTTGGGATTTCCCGGCCACAGCCAGAGTCCACCAGACAGCAACATGGAAACCAATTCACAGAGAACTTAGTGGCAGCAACTTCTACAGGCTACTCTTTCCTCGTCATTCTAGCGAATTATTTTAGAAATGTATTTAGTTGAGTCTGGTCTATGTAAGCGTATGCACATATGTAGGGATGCAAGCCTATGCACACTCAAGGAAGCCTGGAGATGGTGCTAGGTGTCCTTCTCTATCACTCTCTGCCTTCTACTTGGAAGGCAGGATCTCTTCCTGAACCTGCATTTTCTCAGCTATCCTGGAAGCCACATGAAGTGTAGTCTGGATTATTCTGTTGCTCTTCCGTTGTTTTTGTTTATACTAATTAGAAAAGAAGAAAAAAGCTCAAAGTGCTGGAACTACAGGCATTTTCAGGGATACTCTGCTTGGTGCATAAGATTGGAACTCTGGTCCTCATGATTGGAGAGCAAGCACTCTTGACCACTGAGGCATCTCTCCAGTCCTTTATCCTAGGAAATTTCTCCTGTTGGGCCCGGTAGAGCACACCAGTCATTTCAGCACTCAGGATGCTAGAGACAGGAGAATCAGGTGTTCAAGGCCATCCTTGGCTACACATTCAGTTTGAGGCCATCCTGGGCTTTATAAAACTGTGTCTCAAAAAAAGTGGAGGCTGGAGATTGAACACTTGCTCTTTCTGAGGCTCTGGGTTCTGTTCACAGAACATACATAGTGCTTCACAACATCTGTAACTTCAGTTCCTAGGGACCCAGTCCCTTTTCTGACTTCCTTGGGTACCAGTCATGCATATAGTTCACATACATACATACAAGGTCTATACAAACACAGAAAATAGAAAGAAAGAAATCTTGTTTTAAAATGGCATGAAATTTCTAAGGCTCCGAAAAACTTCACTTAGGGCAGGGCAGTGGTGGCGCACGTCTTTAATCCCAGCACTTGGGAGGCAGAGACAGGAGGACCTCTGAGTTTGAGGCTAGCCTAGTCTACAGAGAAAGGTCCAGGACAGCCAGGGCTACACAAAGAAATCTTATCTCAAAATAAACAATCAAAAAACTCCACATAGGTTAGTCCCATAGCTGATTCTTCATTATCACGCATTTCCAAAATTTCTGATAGATTAATCAGATATGAAATAGTTTTCAAAAATCAATCACAGCTTTCTCAGAAAGTTTGGTTGAATCTTTGATAACTATTTCTTTTCTTTCAATTTGTTGTTTTCAGTTATAAAATGAATCTCAGAATAAGTCCAAATAACCACAGAAGAAAGGAATGCTTTTTCTTGTTCGCAACAATGATCAAATAATAAGGGCAAACACATTAGCACTGAGCATGTGCTAAACAGGGCCAACTAGTTTTCGTTCACATGTTAACTCCTTACAGCTCTGGAGACATGCTACGTGATCATGAGGCAGCTCACAACCATCTGTAATTCCAGTCCAGGGGATCCGACAGCCTCTTCTTATCTCCTCCTGCTCTTTCGTGCATGCTGTGCACATACATACACTTAGCCACATACACATAAAATGAATAACTTTGTAAATGTACAGAGAGGTGGACAGACTGCTCAGTGCTTGCTGTGTAAGCATGAGGACCTGAGTTCAGATCCTTAGAAACCCACATAAACGCCAGAAAGCCACGGCAGCCTGTCTGTGACTCTAGTCTCAGAAGGCAGTGACAAGGAATCTACAAGCAAGCTGGCTTACAAGACTAACCATGTCAGCAAGCACTAGGGCTTGCTGGAGAGACCCTGACTTAATGAATAAAGTAGAAGGACAATCAAAACCAATCAGGCCTACACATGCCACACACCACACATGTGCATGCACGCTTGCACGCTCGCACGCGTGTGCACACACACACACACACAAATGGGAAAAGGAAAAAAACTGAATGGAGTTTCCAGTCAGGGGTGTGGTAGCACATGATTACAATCTTGGCACTCAGGAGGTAGGGGCAGGAAGATCAGGAGTTTAAAACAAGCTTTGGCTACATAAGGGCTTGTATCAAAAAGAAAAAAAAAAGTGTAGTTCCTATTTCAGGGGAATTTCCGACATCATTACTTTGGGGTAAGGGGAGATGTCTAGAAGAGCTTGCTGGGGAGGTAAAGTGTGCCTAAAAGTAAGATCATGCAAAAGTGGGTTCTAGTCATCTCTTGGTGGCCACAAAAATAGGAAGAGATGGGAGGGGCTTAATGCTTTAGCACACATATGTAGCATCAGGCTGGCCTCTCATTAATGGGCCTTCAGGTCTGTGCCAAGCAGCTGTACAAGCTAAAGAATCTTCAGTCCTCTACTCTTTTGCCACTCCCCAGCCTTCGGGAGGAACTGAAAGTGGGTGACAAACCTCTAGTCTGGTTTAGGAACACCTCAGGAGAATGCCCTTCCTGCAGGAGACCACCTACAATGAGGATGACCAAGGGTGATGACAGGACAAAGAATAGATATAGAGAGAAGGTGAGCGGAACAAGTCAAGGAGAGGAGTCCATACAGATGCCAACTGTACTCCACTTTGGCAGAGTATCTCCCTTCATATGCCATCTTGGTCCCAGACCAAAGCCCACCCAGTCCTGGCAGTGCAGAGAATCCACGTGGCAAAGCCTGCTGGTCTCAGATCCTTGCTTCTGGCCATCCTATCTCTCACTAGGCCATCTAGCTTCAAACTTTTCTTCCTCTCTAAACAAACAGAACTGGACTGGGATAGGCAAAGGCCTGCACAGGGGCCTGATAGGAAAAAGTGGAACTGAGTTTGTGGTTTACCCAAAAGATTAAATATGGTTTAACTGAACTTGCTTCATCTAAAGGGAGAAGATTAAGGGAATCATGTATCCCAGACCACTGCATTCAGAGAGAGATGATAAAGAAAGCCAGGAAAACAAAAGATAAATGACTCAATGCTGGTGAAATTGCAGATATCCTTGACAAGCCGGTAGAGGAGATATTTCTGGCTAGGCAGCCTATCCCAAGGCCCTCAAATTGCACTTCACAGGACTTGGTTGCCCCACCCAAGGCTGGCCTAGCCAGCTTCCTTGAGTGTGGGTTCACACGGGTACTTCTAGGCTGGGATAATCTGATTGGCCTGGAGATTCCATGGTTGCTAAGGAAGACAGTTTCATTAATTATCTGAATCAGGTTTGAACCTGTTCCTCTCATTCCTACGTGCACGTCCTGGTATAGCCCTGGGGTGAGACTCTGCCAATCTGATTGCTCCCATGATTTGCAAAACCCAGGTGGGTTTTAAACTGCTAAGCCTGGTTGACCATAAGGACTATCAAATTAAACAATTACCTTAATGTCATTTTGTTTCCCCTTAGAGGTAAAAGAATCAGTGATGAGATTCCTGACTTCCCACTGCCCTAGTGAATAATCTTTTTATCTCTGTCTCAGCCAGCAGAAGCTTGATCTCTGTGGAAGAGGACCCACAGAAGAAATCCGATGAGGCTAACAGAGCTGGCAAGGAACAGGGACTGCTAACCCTGAACAAATCCACTAACCAGTCATTTCTTAAAGACATGGTTTCTTGTATCCCTGGTTGGCACTGAATTCTCTGTGCAGCTGAGGATGGCTTGAATTACTGAGCCTCCTGCCTCTACCCCTGCTAAGATTATAGGCATGTATATGCCACCATGCCCAATTTAGATAGTACAGTGCTAGCAATCAGACTCAGCATATCATACATGGTAGGCAATCACTCGACCAATGGAGCTACATCCTCAGCCTTCAAAATTGCTTTCTAGAAGGACTTTGTCTCAACCTGCGAAACAAAACATATGCTCAGGACACCACAGATATTTTTCTGCATTCACATGCCAGTATGTCACAGCCAAATGCCTCCTAGCAAAAGGCACAGGGCTTTGTCTCATTCTGCAGTGGTCTGCACTGGCAACCTGGCCACTGTCATGCTTCTGGCAGGCTCAGACAGAACAGGAGGGCAGGCATGGGGGTTGGGACAATCAGGAAAACATGACTCTCCACATTCTGGCTGATTTCTTGGGAGTCAAAAAACTCAGGAGATCAAAAAAACCAAAAAACCAAAAAAAAAAAAAAAAAAAAAAAAAACCCTCAGGAGACCGGAAGAGAGGGAGGGAAAGGAGGAAGGAAAGAAGGGCAAATAAAGGTGTTTTATTTTAATTTTTTGATACTTTTTTTACATTTCAAATGTTTCCCCCTTTCCAGATCTCCTCTTTGGAACCTCCCTATTCCCTCCCTCCTCCCCTGCCTCTATGAAGGTATTCCCCCACCCACCCATCCACCCACTCTCATCTCCCCTCCTTGGCATTCTCCTATATTGGGAGATCTAAAACTCTCAGGCCCAAGGGCCTCTCCTCCCCCTGATGGCTTACAAGACCCTCCTCTGCCACATATGTGGCCAGCACCATGAGTCCCTCCATGTGTATTCTTTGGTTGGTGATCCAGTCTCCGGGAGCATCGGGAGGTCAGGCTAGTGGACACTGTTGCTCCCTCCATGGGGCTGCCAACTCCCTCAGCTCCTTCAGTCCCTTCTCCAACTCCTCCACCTGGGACCCCACGCTCAGCCCTACGGTTGCTGTGAAGTGACTCTTGGGTATTCCTAACTTTCGGGCTAATATCCACTTACCAGTGAGTACATACTATGTTCATTCTTTTGTGACTGCCTTACCTCGCTCAGGATGATATTTTCAAGTTCCATCCATTAACCTAAGAATTTCATGAAGTCATTGTTTTTAATAGCTAAGTAGTATTCCATTGTGTAAATGTACCACATTTTCTCTATCCATGCCTCTGTTGATTAATATTTTAATACAACAAAACCCGAGGCTGGGGAGATGGCTCAGTGGGCAGCAGTGCCCGCTGTACAAGCATGAGGAGCTGAGTTGGAAGCCCCAGCGCTCAGGTACAAAGCTGAGCGTCAGCTCACCTGTAGCCCCGCCTGTCAGGAGCAGACAGGCTAGCTAGGGCTTTCCTGACCTCCCATCCAGCTCCAGGTTCAGTGAGAGGGTATACAGCAAAGAGTGATAGAGCAGGACACCAGATATCCTCTTCTGGTCTCTATACATGCCATACCAATATATGTCTGTATACATGACACATTCATAAACTACACACACAAACACACACACAAATATGCATATACGCATATACACACACATGGAAAAAGTAACATACTATAATATACATTTGGAATCCGACTCAGAATATCATCTCATTGAAAAATGCATGTGTATATGTGTGTGCATTTCTATGTTGAAACAAGGTCTTGTTATGCAGACTAGAATGACCTTGGGTTCATGATCTTCCTAGCTTGATCTACCAAGTAGTGGATTTACAAGGCTCGCATGCCCAGCTATCATTTATTTAGGGGGTGGAGAAATAGCTCAATGGTTAGGAATACTTAGTGCTCTTTCACAGAATCTGATTTGGTTTCCAGCACCCACATCAGGAAGCTCACAAGTACTGTAACTCCTGCTCCAGGAAATCCAATTCCCTCTTCTGCTCCTCTGAACTACAAAGACATCCCAGTGCAAGTGAGCAAGCATGAGTGCACATGCATGCGCACACGCACACATACTTTATTTTGGAGGGTGTCTTAGTTAGGATTTCTGTTGCTGCAATGAAACACCATGACAAAAAAGCAAGCTAGGGAGGAAATGGTTTATTTGGCTTACACTTCCATATCACTGTTCAACATTGAAGGAAGTCAGGACAGGAACTCAAACAGGGCAGGAACCTGGAGGCAGGAGCAGATTCGAGGTCATGGAGTGGCTTGCTTACAGGCTTGCTTTCATGGCTTGCTCAGCCTACTTTCTTATAGAACCCAGGGCCACCAGCCCAGGCATGGTATCACCTGCAATGGGCTGGGCCTTCCCCCAGTTGATTACTGATTAAGAAAATGCCTAACATAACAGCTGGATCTCATGAAGGCATTTTCTTTCTTTCTTTCTTTTGTTTTTTTGAGACAGGGTTTCTCTGTATAGCCCTGGCTGTCCTGGAACTCACTCTGTAGACCAGGCTGGCCTCGAACTCAGAAATCCGCCTGTCTCTGCCTCCCAAGTACTGGGATTAAAGGCTTGTGCCACCACGGCCTGGCGAAAGCATTTTCTTAACTGAGGCTCCTTCCTCTCTGATTGTGTCTCAACCTATCACTTGAGTCAAGTTGACACACAAAACCAGCCAATACAGATGAGTTGTTATGTTTTAAATAGTTATTTATTTTAATGTATGTGGGTATTTTACCTGCTTGTATTTCTGCATGCCTAGTGTCCTCAGAGGCCAAAAGAGGGCATAAGATCCCCTGGCATTACAGATGGCTATGAGCCACCAGGTGGGTTCTGGGGACTAAATCTGGGTCCTCTCTATCTCTCCTGCCTCTATTGCACTTGGAGAAAATGTTGCTCCATTGTTCAGGCTGGCCTTAAACTCTTGGGCTCAAGTAATCCTCCTGCCTCAGCCTTCCTAGCAGCTGGCACTACAGATCCACACCACCATTCTAGCTTTTTTGGGTAAGGGGAGGGAGTTGAGCTAAGGTCTCATTATGTAGCTCTAGCTATCCTAGAACTTATGATGTATACAAGGCTGACCTCAAACTCACAGAAACCTGCCTGCCTCTGCAAAAACAATGCTGGAATTAAAGGCATGTGCCACCATCCTGGCTCTCTCTCATTCCAGATAGATAGGTAGTTAGAGAGATAGATAGATAGATAGATAGATAGATAGATAGATAGATATTCAATATACATATATATGTATATTATATATATTTGATAATAATGAAAACAACTGAAGAGCAACATAATAATAGCAGCCACACGTCACTGACTGAGCCATGATTAACCTGCCAGATGCCTGCCTCTTGTTTGGGACCTTACTGATAGAAAACTCTTCCACTCACCCTTCTCCCCCTGAAGCTACCAGCAGCCCACCATTCTCAGAGTTTATGTCTTCACTCTCTGTGTCTCCAAGCTCCCTCCTGTCTACCCATATGTCATTCTGGAAGCTAGACCAGTGCAGACCTGAGGAGTGCCACCAACAGTCTGCAGACCTTGCATTCCTGACCACAGCTGAATTCACACTCTCACAGCTCAAGGGAAGTAGCTGGCCTGCAGAAACCTCAACAATAATTCAGAGAAGAAGAATAGAAAAAACAAAATCAGCCCTGGTGTTTGTTGTTCATCTTCTGTTTATTTGTATTTGTTCTCATCCTGAATTTAGGAAAATGCCTCTGAGACTACCCAGCGAGGAACAGAAGGGAAACAGGTGTCCCTACTGCTCATGGGAAGTGTATGCAGTGATAAGACAGTACCTTAGTGGCTTATAGTTTCCACCATGTGCTGGGTGTCACATGCCAGGTGCCTGGCATTATGCCAGAGATAAAATAATAAGAATACAACATCCGTCCTTCACAGGGTTGACAATCTGATGGCAAGCAATCAGTCACTGATAACAGAATACGAGTAGCACCAAACCAGGAAACTAGAGTAATGAGTGCACAGAATAGTTGAAGAGAGGAGTCGGGGCAGGCTTCCAGGAGGAAATGCCCCTTAAGCTGAAACCTAAGGGTGAGGAAAGTGAGGGCTGCATCAAAGCCAGAGGGCTGCTGGAAAAAGCTGAGCCTAGCTGGCAAGGTCAATCAAGAGCTCAAAGAAATTGACAACCATTACAGTAAACAGTAGAGGGGAGCTTGGGAGTCAAGGGTTCCCTGGGTCTTGATTAAGTATAGACAAGCTGAGGTATCTCCACAACTCTTCCTTCTCTGTGTAAGCCAATAGTCAGGCTGTCCCACCACAGCATTCTCATCCAAAGTTTTTGTTTTGGTTTTTGAGACGGTATCACTACGTAGCTCTGACTGTCCTGGAACTTGCTGTAGAGATCAGGCTGCCCTTAACCTCTCAGAGATCCACCGACCTCTGCCTCCCGATTAATCTTCTGGGATTAAAGGTGTGTGCCACCCTACCCCACAAAGATTGCTTTTAAGTGTGTATCTGTGTGAGTGTATGCCACATGAGTTCAGATTCCCAAGGAGGCCAGAAGAGAAAGTCAGATGCCCTGGAGCTAGTTAGAGTTGCAAATGAATATCAGCTACCCAATGTGGGCGCTGGGAATAAAACTTTGATCCTCCCAAAGAGCAGGAGTCACTCTTAACCCCTGAGCCATCTGTCCAGCCACCCCACCCCCACCCAAATTTTAAATCTTCCTAGTGAACATTAAACAAGTGTTAGTAAATACTGTCAGGCACAGCGAATAAAACCCCCATGGTTTTCCTGTACTCATTCCTGTGACCAACAAAGTCTATCAAAGGTTTTCCATGGTTATGTAACAAGAACATGGTAAGTGACACACAGGACCCAACTATTTCCCCTCTGGAATCAAGGAAAGGCAGTGTATGCAGAACATGCGGTACAGGGCTTTGTACCTGGGAGACTGGCAAGGTCTGGAATGGCCATCAAGGGGCAAGAGTCTCGATAATCCAAAGCATTTATTTCCTTCTGATAATCAGTAATCTGTAATTTCCCACTTTTAGGGGTAGTAATTACCCCAAACAAAGAGCAGTAACCAAAAACAGCATTTAAAGGGAGTGTCTTTTTTTTCCTCCAGAAGAGATCTACAGCTTAGTTAAAGAAAAAACAAAAGCCAGGCAGCGGTGTTGCA
>JADRCH010000147.1:3465534-3477470 GCA_019843965.1 Rhynchomys soricoides | reverse complement strand
AAATTCCTAGAATTTATTTTCTAGGAATTTAGACAATTCAAATCGGCTGCCTCCGCTCTCTCACCTGACATCCATATCTGCCTGAAGGGCCCACTTGAAATTCAAGTGGTGAGCCAAACTCGCAGGCTTACAAATAGAAAATGCGCTGTCATTCTTCTTCATTGGCTTGTCACATTCCAGTCCTCCCCACTGCCTGGCCGCCTGAGAAGGGGACAGAGCACCAGCTGCCTGGCAGCTATGTACCCTGGGAGAGACCACACACAGGAAAAAACACACAGAGAAGGCTACACTGCATGGCTGAAAAAAAAATTCTAAGCCTTCAACTTGGCTGGACAGGAGTATCAACCTTTAAGCTAGGGCTTTCCTCGGGTAGGTATCAAGTCCTCAGTAATGAGGGCTGTCAGACTCCAGGAGATGGATGGATAGGCCTTAAGTAGTCACCAGGAGGGTCACTCCCTGTGTAGCCCAGGCTGACCCGTAATAAAGCTATCAATGGGAGGATGACCTTGACCTTCAGATTCTCCTGCCTCCACCTCCTGAGTTCTGGGGTCTCAGCTGTGTGCCACCATACCAGGCTTTATGATTATGACAAGCCCAGGACTTTATAATGCTACATTCCCAGCCCACACATAAGTCTTTTTATTTTTATGTGTGTGTATTTGTATGTGTGTGCATGTTTATGCATGTGCACATGTGTGTGGGTATAAGTCTATGCCATGAATGTGAAGGCCAGAGGCCAAAGTCATGTATGTTCCTCTGTCATTCTCCACCTTGTCTCTTACTTGATTTGGGTCACCAATGGGCTAGACTGTCAGGCCAGCGAGCTCTGGGAGTCCTCTATCCCCTCCCCACCCCCCAGTGACAGGGTTACAGACCAGAATACCATGCCCACCTTTTACCTCAATCCTGGACACCAAAACTCAAGTCCTCACGCATGATCAGCAAGAGCTTAAGTACCAAACTACCTCCCCAGCCCTCTTTTAAATACCAACATTCAAAAGTGTAAACCTAAGATGCTGTCATATACAAAGTCATCTTTTAGGCAAAGTCTGGATAAAGGAGAGAGTTGGGGCTGATACTGCATTTTAGAAATTAAGGTCCCATCAGGTAAGGGGTGAGTCCCACAGGCAACACGAAGTGTGATCCACATACAGCAGCTTTCAACTGGTCTCTGCTGGTCTTTTTCTGTGATTGCCCAGTGTCCTATGCCCAGTCTTGTTTGGCCAGCAGCCTGGCCCATTACTTCACCAGGTCTAAATAGATAAAAATCTGCCTAGGAACTGTGACAGAACTTGGATTAGTTCCAGGATTGGCCAGTTGGCTAAAAGTGGCTACAGTTACTCCTAGATACTGGGATCCCTTGTTCCCTGGACACTAACAGCCAGGATTGGTAAATTGGGGTGGGAGACAGAGGTGTCAGATCATTTTGTTTGGGGTCAGAGCAAAAAGTTTGCCTCAATGTCACAGTGCTCTGATTTTCTTAGAGCACATCTATTTGGGGCACCCAGAAAGGCAGGGCTCAAACCCTCTGAAGCCACCCTTTGGGCTGTCCGAATGGCAATGATTAAAGCCAATGTTTTGCACGACTAGACCGCTGAGCCACACCCCAACCCTTCTTCCTTTTTCTGGTCTTCCTCCTCCACACTTCTCAGGCTTATCCAAATCATCCTGACTTTGACTAATCCACTTTTGCCCAGGCTTCCCCTCAGATTTTGACTTGTTTCCTTCTAGACTTTAATCTGTGATTGAAGAGCTCTAGGTGTCCTGAGTTCTTACCCTCAGGGTTGGAACCCACGGTGGGTGGAACTGCCCCATCCCACTTGGGGAGCATGGAAATCTCTGATCATACTGCAGGCTGTTGGCTGATTCTCAAACTGGAGTCATGGCATGGCCGGTGCAGACAGACACGGGGAAATACCAAGCTTGGAAGCAACTCTCTCCAACTCCCAATCCCTGTGTAGAAGCCCCTCACATTCCCAGGCCTTCCCCTAAACACTAGGTTTAACCTCCTAGGGTCCCAGATTGACCAGCGCAATGTTTGCAGACAATCAACCTGTCTACTCTCTAGAGGCCCTGGGCCCAGTGGGCGGGGCTAAATAATACATTCACTTCAGTTGTAGTTTCTCTCATTTATTAGTATCATGGAAGAGTAAAGACTGGATAGGGCAAAAGACTGGGAATAGTATGAGGTAGGAAAGCCAAGGAAGAGACTGACAGCTGCCCAAGAGGGCAAGCCTGGGCCAATGTCTCACTGCTCTTGAACCCACTGCTTCCCCTTGGAGGGGAAAAATTGGGCTCGTACACCAGTCTTTGCCTTCCAACGCTGATCCTGAGACCTGTGTTCCTCTGGGACCTCAATGTCCACCCTTCCTGTCCTAGCCCCATCCTGCTGAGCCTCTCTCCCACATTTCACTACCAGCGTTCAGTCCTGTTGTCTCCCTGCTTGGAAAACCGCCCTCAGCTCCTCTCCAAGCTTTAAAACAGTTTACCAACCCAGCCCTCCTGGAGGCAGAAAGAACAAACTGCTGATAAAGGCATGAGGTTTCTCTGAACAGACTCCAGTGAGAATGTTGACCCTCTTTTACTGTGTGCCCTTCCACACAGCCCCAACCCTGTCTGAACTTGTCTATTAAATGCAAATTAGGGCCCACCTTGTGGAATGGTGTGTAACGTATAGAATGCTTAACAGAGAGTTAGCAAGCAGTTCATAGGAATAACTCATACAATTTTTTTACTATACACTGAGCACACTGTATTTTTCATGAAGCAAAAGTTGGAATTTATTAGGAAGAAAATATGTGTGTTAATTTACATTATTCTCATAATGCTGTAAGAGGAATTCTACACCATCTACTTCTTTTCATCTTATAGAAAAGGAAATTCCCTAACTGTCTCCTGATCTGGGTCCTAAGGAATGAACCCAGGACCTGAGCACACCATGAAAAAATTCTACCAACTAAGAGGCCAGAAAGTATATCAGATCCTCTGGAACTAGAGTTTTGGATCATTGTGAGCCAACTTGTGAGTTCTGGGAACTGAACTGAGATCTTCCAGAATAGCAAGTACCCTTAACCTCTGAGTCCCAAGATTTAGTTTTTTAATTTATGTGTATGTGTGTGAAACTTCATGAGTGTATGTGCACCATGTGCACACATGAGGCTCTGGAGGTCAGAAGAGGGTGTCAGATCCCCAGGCACTGGAATTGCAGCTGGTTATAGGTAGCCATGTGGGTGCTGGAACTGAATCCAGGGCCTCTACAAGAGCACTAAGTGCTCTTAACTACTGAGCCATCTCTCCGTCCCCAGTTATTAGCTTTTTATTTGTTTGTTTGTTCATTTGTTTGTTTGTTTGAGACAGGTCCTCACTATGTAACCTTGGCTGGACTGGCACTCAACTGCACAGACCAGGCTGACCTAGCACGTGCAGAGAATCCATTTGTTTCTGCCTCCCTGGTGCTGAATTAAAGGCACGTGTCACCAAGCTTGGCTCTAGTTTTTATTATTACTCCTTCAATACCTTCAGATAAGAAAATGTCTAAGGTCCTACAGATTTTGAGAGATGTTTTTATGGCCCCCCCCCCAACTCCCCTTTCCTTCAGGGAACTATCACAGGGGAGAAAAACAATTTTGTTTCTAAAATCTGAAAGCTTTGATTTCCCTAAATAGGATCACCCCTTCTAGGCTCTGAGTTGAGCCTCATCTCTCTGGACTATGAGATGGAGTGGGTAGTGCCTGCTTTCCTGGGTGGAGCTGAGAACGCAGTATGAGATGTCTTGAGATAAAGCACTTGTACACTAAAAGGACCTGTCTGTCCAAAAAGAAGGAGAAGAAGAAGGGCTCTTCTTCTGTAACCCTTTCCAACTTCAGCCGTCCTACTGGGAAGTCTTTCTGTGCTGGCCAGACCTCAAACTTGTTGTGGAAAAAAACAGGCATTTGTGGGGAAATGAAAGCACCCTCCTAGGCAGGACCATTACCCCACACATTTGCTGTGGCACAAGGCTCCTCTGCAGGGAGCATTCCGCCTCCAGAGGCCCCTGACGCCACAGGGCGATCCAGAGGCTAGTAAACAGCTCGTGGTATTCCCAGCTCTGTGGCAAGCATTCATGCACAGAATTCTTTGTCCTCGTGAGGAAAGACAGAAAGCTGCTGTGTGCTGCAAAGCTCTAGGCCAGAGTCCCACTTTCAAAATCCCCAACCAGAGATCATGCCAAGGCCAAGCATGCCACCAGCCTCCAGAGCACACTTGGGAAATAAACTTGCCCAAACTTGGATTTCTCGCTTGAAAACTTAGATTTACTTGTTAATTCCGAAGGGAAAACATGGCAAGATTACAAGGAAGAAGTCTGGCAAGCTCCTACTTAATTGGCGCTAGTACACTTACACGCCTTCAGCAGGGCGAGTTAAAAGGTACCCAACATTACTTCTGTGACTGTCCAACCCCCAAAGGCATCACCTGATGTGATCATGAGGAACATCATCAGACACACCGGACGAAGGGATATTGCTGCAAAACAACTGGCTCCATACCTTTCAAAAAGATCAATGCCAGCCCAGCAAGAGGGCGGCAGATAAAAGTATTTGCTGCCACGCCTAAGGACATGAGTTTGCTCCCCACGTTCCTCTGACTTCCACACTTGATCTATGTCTCCCACATGCACACACACACATATACTCATACGCTCATACACACTTAAATTGTTTAAAACGAAAAGACTTTACAGCTACCAGCGGTGGTTGTACACACTTGTAATCACAACTTTGGAAGGCTTAAGCATTGTGAGCGTGAGGCCAGCCTGAACTATAGAAGGACCTCCGGGCAAACCTGAGTTACATAGTGAGACCTTCTAGATTGAAGAAATAGTGGCTCACAACCTGTAATCCCAGGATTTGAGAGGCTGAGGCAAGAGGATCAGCATTAGTGTGAGGCCAATCCTACACAAGGAGTTTCAGGGCAACAAGTATAAGACTCTGTGTCAGACAGCATTAAAAACAAAACAAAATAATAGATTGAAATCGTGGAGAAGAGGAATTCCAAGAGGGACTCACTGCTTGAAGCCTAGCGGGGACAAAAGGTCAGATCTGTTAAGGAAACTACAGGAGTAATCAAGAAACTTATGAATGGATGATATGAGCAAGAGATCAAACTAAGGCTTATTGAATTTAGTCATTATATTAGAGTTGCATAAGAAAGTGTCCACACACAGTGAAGCACTTAGTGGTTAAAGTGCTGTGACAGCTGTAGTCAGCTCTCGACCAATTCAGCAAAAAATAATGATTATTATAATATCTGAGTGGAGAAAGATTAAAGTTAGGGAGGGAGGAAAGTGTTAAGAACCGGAGAACCGCCCTGGAGGTAGCACACGCCTTTAATCCCAGCACTCAGGAAGCAGGCAGATCTGAGTTCGAGGCCAGCCTAGACTACAGAGATAGTTCCAGCACAGCCAGGACTACACAGAGAACCCTGTCCTCCTATAAAGGAGAAGGAGGAGGAAGGGGGATGGAGGGGGAACACGAGTGTAGTGTATATGTGTATCACCATATAATTCTTGTAATTTCTCTGAAGGTTTTAATTTAAAGTGCACATCTTTAATCCCACCTCCCAGGAGGCAGAAGCAGGTGTTTCTTTGAGAGTCTGAGGTTAGCCTGGTCTATATAATGAGTTTCAGGCTAGTCAGGGCTACAAAGTGAGAACTGGGGGATGGGGTAGGGGTGGAGGTAAGGGGAAGAGAAACAGAAGGAAGGATGAAGGACCGATACCTTTAGTTTCATGCTTAGCTGAGTCTCCCAGGTTGTAGTTCCTAACTCAGCTCAGATGGTACCCTGAAGTAGGATGTATGCATTAGCCATGTGTGAGTCCTGGTGGAGGCTGTCCATTTAGGTCTGGGAAGCTGGAGTCTCAGCTCCACTTCAACACTGACACATCTCAAAACATTTCAGACAATGCCACACAGAAAAAAAAAAAATTACTCAGTTACAATCACACCTTGCTTTTCACCCAAAATGGTCCATCCACACCACTATCCAGCCTGCTTCCAAAGGAATCATGGACTGTTGTGTCTGGCAAGGACCTTAGAGACTCTAAACGCCTCATCCACATTACCAGGAAGTAAATAGAGGCTCACAATGGACTCTAATGGACCCAACATGGGAGATCAACTCCAAAGACTCCCAGGCCAGTATTCATTTGCAGGTCCTGAGAACTCTGCAGTATCTTCCAGTCCCTTTTGGCTCTTTGCGAAATTGAGAGAAAACTTTGTTTCCCTAAGGAAATTATCTTCTCTGTGTGTCTGTGTGCATTTGTATGTGTGTATGGATCTGGCTGTCTGGCTGTCTATCTGTAGGTCAGAAAACAACTGCAGGAACCAGTTCTCTCCTTCCACCATTTGGATCCTGGAGATTAAACTCAGGTCATCAGGCATTGCAGCGATCTCTTCCACCTACCGAGCCATCTCACTAGTCCAAACTGTCCCTTTTAAATGTATACTTAACTCTGTGTGGAATTACAACAGAGAAAGAACAAATAGATTATTTCTGGAGATGTAGCACATTGGGTAGTATCAACCTAGCACACCAGAAGTTCATACTAGGTTCAATCCCCAACACTACCTAAAGCAGAGAGGCAGCATACAGAATTGTAGTCCCAGCAGAGGAAAGAGCAGGAGGATGGAGGTTATCTTCCAGCCCCTCTGCCTTCTTCAGTGCTCCTCCTCCTATTGAGATAGCCCCTGCAGGATGGAGACCTCCTGGTCTACAGTCACTGCCTACAGCCTGAGTGTGATGTAAGAATACCCGAGAGGTTCCTTGAAGTTAACGGCCGGTTACTGCCCACCCGTTCTACCCAGGTCTGTCCGGTCAATAAGTTATTACCTGAAGGTCTTGGGAGTCTCAGCATCTCCACTAGACGTGTCATTCCCCCCAACCCCAACCCCCTTTTTTTTCAGGGTTCAAAACATTCTAGATTTCTGCATCCATTACATCGTTTGGTCTGTAGGAGTCAGCAGAAGAGGATTTTTAAATCACTGGGCCTTAGACAGCATCTAGCCATGGTGCTCAAAAAGCATTTTCTGAATGAGTGAACACCAGACTACACTAGCTACACCTCTCCTTTCTCAAGCTAAAAATAAAGGAGTTGATGTGCAATTGGACAGCTTGGGTATGTCTGTCTAGGATATGTTCCCAACATCCCAGTGGTCATCTTCCCAACAGTGTACATGGGTACTGGATGTGATGGCTCACATTTGTAACCCCAACACTCAGGAAGATTGTCTCAAATCCAAGGCCAGCTCAGACTACACTGGGAGTTTCAGGACAGCCTTGAATACTTGGTTACAGTGTATCTCAAAATACAAAATATCCATCTCAAAAATCCAAATTAAAAAAAAAAAAGACTCCCCCTGTTCCACTCCCATGTGCTGGGACTGCAGCTGTGAACCACCACCCTGGGTCTTATGAGCGGGAATTTAACCCAGGCTCTCATGCATACCAGTCAAGCACTCTATGAAATGAATTATACCCTCAGCCCCACCCCCCCTCCCTTTTAAGGTCTAGTTCATGCTAAGGTAAACATTTTATGGGTGAAATATGACCACTCTCCACTCTCAATTGCTCAGCAATGATGCTGCCAGTCTCACATCATAATCAAGAAGCAAAGGCTTCCTTCTGGTACCTGTGCAGAGGTAATGCCTTAGTCACTAACAAAAGTAGCAATAGCCATCGGGTGGATTAAGTCTGAACCATAAGGGCTGTGTGTGCAACCTCCCTTGGCTTCATCCCTTCAACACAGAATGCAAGAGCACGATACATCAGGGTTAATAAAGAGCTTTATTTGACTTATACAGCATCAACTTTCATACATTCTCAATTAATTTGCTATTAAAGTGCCAGACATTTCCTTAATCATGATGACATTTGTTAAAAGAAACCGGAACTTTTCTCAGGACATAGCGGCCATGAATGAACATTTTTCATTCCAGAATGTAAGCCCCTCACATTGACCTGGTGGGTTGGACAATTTGCAAACAGATTCAAATCCCCTCTCACCTTGAGCACCAGACTAGGTTGGGACTAACACACCTGGGGATTAAAAAGTCATGCTACAGAGATCGAGAAACAACCACCCACTGGCTGCCACCTCCTCAGGGCCATGCCAGGACTTCACTGTTTGTACAGGTCCAACCTTCAGAGAAATTAGGACCTTGCCCCTCTGCCGCCTTTTATCCCACCCTCCCCTACTCACAAAAGCCCCTAAAGTCATTACAATGAAAAAAAGAGTGGGTTTCCATTACCCAGGTACTAACGATGTTCAGTAAAAATAAGGAAGATAAACACAAAAGCTTGCCTAGTAAACACGAGCTCTCAGTGTTCAATGCAAAAAAAAAGAAGAAAGAAAAAATAAACCAAATAAAACTGAAATCTTAAGGCAAATACTGTTGACTTTGCACATGGGCCAGATGAACTTAGAACTCTTTACCTAGCTGCAGAGTCCCAGGATCCTACAGGCACTTGGTTTGTTGGCACTTGCCACTGGCAGAGGCAAGATCTTTGCATTATTGCTGAGGCTAGCGGGGTGTTTCTCTTTGGAGTTTATATACAAACACACCCAAGGCTGATGTTGTATATGTATATATGTACATGCATGAGGCCCACTACTCTTTCTTTGTGGAGACTGATACTTCTACCTCAGGAAGCTGGATACCAACCTTAGTCCCACTGTCATTGCTAGAGGAGGAAGATAGTCGAGACTTCTTTGACGCCAAGGATGCGCCACTCCCCTGTAACTTGCCTGCCTCATCATCACTCCCAGTAACCTCATAATGACCTTTGCTCTTTGACCCCAAGCCACCAAAGGTACCAAATTTCAGCTTCCCATGTTTGCCTTTAGCTTCTCCACCTGTGAACTCCAAAGTCCCAGTTGGGGTGGAAGGCGCTGAGAGCTCCCTCTCGTCGCTGAAGGAGTTGGAGCGGTGTCTTGGCTTCTTACTTTTAAATAGGGAGAATTTGCCTTTGGGTGAAGATGCTTCAGCTTCCACTTCTCCCTCCAGAGAGCCCAAGCTGGCCTTTGAGCTCTTCAGGTCCCCTTTGGACCCAGAAATGGATGCTTCTGGTGAGCCAGTGACACCTTTCCCTTTAGTTTTTGAAAAGGTAAACTTGGGCATTTTGATTTTGGATTTTTTAAGTTTTACTTCAGACTCTTCCCACTCGCCTTCTCCAGCGCCAGCCTGCACATTGGCCTCCACTTTAGGGAAGTTGACATCCACTCCTACTTCTCTACCAATGAGCTCACGGCCAGAGAAGGTAAATTTAGGGATCTTCATCTTGGGGAATGTTACTTTTCCAGACCCACTTTCCAAGTGACCTTGAGGCCCAGACACACTCAGCCCAGGACCCTGGAGTCCAATCTGGCCCCCTTTTACATCTCCTTCTATCTTTGGTCCTGAGAAATGAAGGTTCCCAGCAAGTTTAGATGTATCCAAGTTTAGAGAAGAGGAGACTTGGGGTCCCTTCCACTCAACTCCAGAGCCTTTGACACTCATATGCCCTTCACCCAGGTTGATATCTGGGACACTGACACCCCCTGAAACATCTACACCTCCTTTGACTTTGGGGCCCTTCAAACTGACACCAAAATCTGACTCAGGAGATGCCACATTTAAGGAAGGCCCCTTGACACTGATATCAGGAACAGCCCCATGGAGACCTATTCCTGAACCTTTCAGATCTCCTTTAATTTCGGGACCAGAAATCTGCCCTGATGAGAGTTTCACATCACATCCAGAAGCCTTAACTCCAGGCATTTGGAGGTTTCCTTCTGGGCCTCGAATGCTGATGCCTGGAAGGCCTCCCCCAATTGCTGGGCCTTTCAATTCACAAGCGGCCCCGAGGCTCCCCTTCACTTTTGGTCCTTCCACGTTAAAGTCCATGCTTGGTGCTGAGATCTGAGGCCCTTTCAGATTCACATCCATCCCTGACCCCTTTAATTCTCCACAAATTTGTGGTCCCTTGGTGTTAATGTCCAAGTCAGACCCTGGAGTAGAGACGCCAAACTGAGGCAGCTTCATGTGGGAAAGTTTGACACCACCTTCTAAGGCCTCCAAGCTAACATCAGGAGTAGCCACAGATACTTTAGGGCATTTGATGTCTCCAGACCCAGCCAGGTCTCCCTGTAGACTTGGTCCCTTCAGTGTCACATCTGGTACCCCCACATTGAGTGCTGTTGTGGCATCAATCCCTGACACTTTCACACCACCTGCTCCTATCTGTACTTTTCCACCAACACCTTTGAGGTCAAGACCTGGGGCATGCAGCTTCATGCTGGGACTGGAGGCACCCAGGTCTCCCTTCAAACTTGGTCCTTTCAAGCTCAGGTCAAGATCAGGCCCAGACACTTTTGGCATAGAGAGGTCCACTGAAGGCAAGTCCATTCCTGGGCCTCTTAGAGACATATCAGGCCCTTCAAGCTTAACATCTGATGTGCTCAACCCTCCTTCAAGAGAGGGCATCTGGGCATGGATCTCAGTGCTCCCACCTTCAATTTTCACACCAGGGGCACTGATCTTGGGCAATGAAAACTTAGGGAACTTGATTTTTCCTTCTGGACCTTGCAGATCTATGTCAGGTCCTTCCAGTCCCACACTGGGAACATCACCCTTTATCTTTGGTCCTTTCAACTTAACATTCACATCGGGTATTGAGACTTGAGGAGCAGAAACACTAAAAGAGGGTGCTTTGAGTTTAGCTTCAGGGCCTTCGATGTTGATGTCAGGTGTGTCCAAGTTTGCCTGCACCTTGGGACCTTTCAAGTTGCCCTCTATCTTTGGCCCTGAGGCTTCCACGCCTGGCACCTTAAACTTGGGAGCCTTCACATGAATATCAGGAGCTTCCACATTAATCCCTGGTGAAGAAATATCCACATCTGGTACCTTGATTTCACCCTCCAGCTTGGGGCTAGGTAGAGGAGCCTCTGCTTTAAATTTAGGTGACTTAATGTCAAATTCTACATCTGGAAAGTACATTTTTCCAAACATAGTTTTCTTGACTTTGGGAGATTTTACTTCAGCTTTGAGTGCAGCATCAGGCCCTGCAACACTGACATCCACATCAGGAGCTTTGAGACTGGCATCAATCTCACCTCCAGGAATATTCAAATCAAATCCCTGTTTTTTGGCCTTAACTTTAGGACCACTCATGTGAATTTTAGGCATTTTAAACTTGCTTTTCTTGCCCTTGCCACTAACGTTTATTTCAGGAGTCTCAACACTCAGCTCTGCTTCAGGGACAGTCACATCAACTGCTGGTGTCTTGATGTCAGCTTTGGGGCTTTTTGCACCAAATCCAAACTTGGGTTTCTTAAACTTCGGAATTTTAACATCTGGCCCCTCAATATTAATATCTGGGCTCTCCATGTGGACATCTAAGCTTGGAGTTTGTAAATCAACTTTAGGCCCCTTGAGGTCAAATTCACCACCTCCTAACTTAGGCCCAGAAATTCCAACCTTCGGTGTCTTGAGGTGCACATTAGCATCAGGCCCAGTTACTTTAGGAACAGATAACTCCAGTGATGGCATCTTCAAGTTAGGACCACTAAGTTTAGCATCAGGGCCTTCAAAATCCAGAACTGGACCTTCCAGGTCTACTTCGGGTCCTTTGAGAGTACCTTCAATCTTAGGAACAGATCCATCAAAGGCTCCTTTTACTTTGGGTCCTTTTAACTCTAGATCAACATCAGGCATAGAGATCTTGGGAGCCTTGATGTTAATCTCAGGCATCCTGAATTTGGGGCCTTTCACTTTCATATCTGGACCCTCAACATTCACATCTGGAACATCAATGTCAACTTTGGGTCCTGAAACACCAAGGTCAGCCTTAGGCAAGTTCACATCAACCTCTGGACCCTCTCCTTTAAAGCCAGGCATGCTGAACTTGGGCATTTTCACCTTG